>JAQJVL010004270.1:0-47340 GCA_035578905.1 Stictocephala bisonia | reverse complement strand
AAGACCCAAAAACCCTTTACTGTGTGAGTGGCCATGGACGTAAGGTCTATAATTAAATGAAGGACAATTTTGATTTATTTAAGTGATAAACTAATAAACTTTTTAAAGTAGAGCTTTAGTACTTTTTTCATCTACCACCAGAAACATTCTTGGATACAATCAGGGTTAGGCATATCTCAATCTAACACTATATGTTACTGTCAGGGCACAAATAGTGTTTCAATTAAATAAAAGTAAAGAAGATATTTAAAAACATTAACTTTGTTATTTTGTTAGATGTAAATGACCATTTTCATTCAAAAAGTTAGAGCCCTGATTATATTGGAACCTCAGCAATCAAAATGTTGGGATAAGAGGTATCTTTAGTGATTTGAAGAGTGTTTTACAGTTCCTATGAAATGTGAGTTTACAATACAAGGAGTGATTTATATTTCTTTGCTGAAAATATTGTTATATGAATGAAATATCTCGATATGTTTGACAACAATCTTTGCCCTCAGTTGAAGACTACCAGCAAGATAGAGCACTTTCAAACTGGCATCTGGAGGTGTGAGAATGTTTAAATGATAGGATTTTGGAACACGCATCAGCTGTACTGGTCAAAACTATTATTTTGTAATGGGGTTTATAAAAGACTTTGTTTATGTGCCTTACCTATAAAACACAATGATGGAGCTGTAGAATCGTGTAACAGTAGCCATACAAGAGTAACCTAAGACATATAACTCGAGGTGGACATTAAGTATCTACGGAAATGTTACAACATTTTCACTTTATAGCCTATACAAACATTATAGTAAATTTGTCCTATTTTCAAAAATACAGGCATATCAAATTGGACAATTCTTTTGAAACTCAAGAAAGAAAAGATGTTGATAATTCCCTAGTCTCCCACCACTACGGAAAATGGGGCTTTAGTAAGTAAGAAACATTTTGTATTATTACTGTACACACTCAACATTACTTGTCTGAGTACAATGATCATAAATTATTTATTAAAATAAATAAAGTTGGAAACAACAATTTTAAATTAATTTATTGTTTAAATTAAGACTTAAAACCTAGAGTGCAAGTCACAAAATGCTCCCTTTAATTAATTTAAATTTCTGCAAAACACTTTTATCAAGAAACACCTGCATTCCACCTTTAATATATTCTAATTACTTGCAAGAATTGACTAAGCAATGACTGGCAATATGAGAGCTTTCTATTAGAATGGACAGTGATTATTATAAAAATTATTCTATTCATAAAATATTAATTAATAAAATAAACAATTAATTGATCTTTTTGAAATTCTGACAGTTTTTCTATAGCTAGCCATTTAATTGTTAAGCCTAAGATATGAACTGTTTCAAAAGAGTCTTTAAAGGAAAAAAGAAAATTGCATTTAGCTTGTTAGCTGTATAATTTGTAGACATGCCTATTATTGTCCACAACAAACCAAAACTGGCCCGCTAATTCTTAAGAATTAATACATACTAACAATGGAGATACTCACAAAAATATTTCTACAATTTCAACAGATACAATTTAAAAATATATACTTATATAAAAATAACTCTAAGATTAGTGTAGCTTTGAGCAGGTAAAGTATAAAGTACATTATTCTTAAAATAATACATAAAGCAAAACATATCTCACAATCAAATAAATAAATTATAAGTTGCGATTTATTTATAAATCATATAATCCAAAATAAAACTAAAGATTCTATGTTATGCATATAATAGGGTACAGTGCTTCTAAAATGGTTTATTAACAGTAATGTTAATTACATACAAGATTTATTACATATCTAGGTGGCTATTGTCTAGCGAAGTTCATGTCAATCTCAATGTGCAGGAATGTTGATCAGGCAACTACTGGAACATGTTCTGCTGGCTGGCATCATTCTCAAATTCACTCCATGCATTATTGAGTTCCATGAATATTAGTTTCGCTATCTTCTCGTTTGGTGTTCCAATATGCTAAAAATTATAGACAGGATATACCTTGAGTTAAAATATATTCATGTACTATCATTATTTTTATTTATCAAGACCAGTGGTTCTATAATCTTAAGCTTCAAGTACAACGGCTACCTGTTCACTGAATTTCTAAATATATCATTATTAAATTTAAATGATGTTAGGTTATTGGGCACTAGGCCAGGAATTAATGTACAGTAATTGGAGAGGAAGAATCAGGAAACTTACATGAGAAAACAAGTGAACTAACATAGCACAAAGAAAAACATAAAGACAGTTGACATAAGAAAAATTTTCAGTATTACTGGTGTATCTATAAATTAACTCCCAAAACAGCCTTCCTTATTAAAATAAGGTAAAAAATGAGTCCTTATTGATTTCAGCGAAAGGTGGTGTAAAAACTAGCATAAGTTCTTCTCATAGTTTATAATGAGGCAGCAGCTTCATATGCTGTCACAATCTAATACATATTTTGTGGAGGAGTTTTAATAAGACAGTGAATGATTAGTACTAATCCTGTGAAGTCACTGAATTTATCTGTAATTTTTATCGCAAATAAACATTTATATCAATCCTAACATACATCAGAGCAAGTGAATTGTCAACATGTTAGTATTACTAGCTGCATACATGATTAGCTTTAATGGTTAATTGATAGTTTTCACTTTTCATTCTCCTGGCAGATCAACCACCACATTGTTGAGTTGGTAATATTTACAGCTGACCAGAGCGGGTTGTTGGGGAGGAAAGGGAGTCAGTTATCCACAAGTAATGACAAGCCGCCGGCCGTGAGAAAGAACCTGGAGCAGGAGGCACCAGATACGCTAAGTTTACTTTAAATATATATTTATATGTATTTTTTTTACTAGATGGTTTAGTATTATTTTAAAACATACGTTATTAACTTTAATATTAAGTAACAGTAAATGTATAATGACACCTTTTATGCCTTTTGAATAAGGTTTGTGTAAACGCTGTGCATAAATTTAACAAGTCAGAAGTTGTAACAACAGAAACCAATACGCCGGTTATTAGTCAAATGTAAATTGTTTACTCAACCTATTTTATTCTCATTTCAAGTCTTATCACACAAAGACACCTACTTTATCTGGATGAACAGCGATGCAGGCTTTGCGGTAAGCTTTCTTAACGTCTGCAGCTGACACAAGCTGGTGCATCTCCACTCGAGTCCACTTACAATCTTCCCACAGCACCCGATCCATGGAGCAGAGAAGGGCTCGGATGTTGTGGGTCTTTCCTTCCACCCACTCTATCACCTGCAGAAGATCTTTAAGTTAAAACTATGATATAAAGTTTGAAATGATTTTCAAGTTTTTAATTTATGGTTTTACCCCTTTAACCCTAGATGGTGAATACTAGGTGGCCCATTATGACCTCCCAACTGCAAAGTGTTTCTTCTCAGCGCTTGGCAAGCTTTTTTTGTGAAAATCATAAAAATACTAAATATGCTCCAAATGTCAATTTTATCATTTAATTTTTCTTCTAAAGATCTGTACTTTAGCATACTACCACCAAAACTTATATAAAAAAAATAGTAAATAATTATTGTCTAGAAAAGATTGAAAAAAATTAAAAATATTGTACGTAAATTATAACTTATAACCCTCCTTAGGAAGATTAAAAATTTTTTGTAAATAGTACCAAAATAGCCAAATTGTTTATTATTTTGTGCACTATAATAATATGTTGTTACATTTTGTATAAACTACTAGTTTTTTGTTTGAATTGTTTGTTTACATAAAACGCAAAAATTAAAAAACGTGCAAAGTTACAGTATGATCATTGTAGGTAATAAAATAGTAAATGTAAAAATAAAAAAAAAAAATTACCATTGAATAGACAAGAAAAAGTTGTTTAGGAAAAATAAAAATTTTATCCACAAAATATTATTGCTTGTAATAAAAAAAATAAAAATTACATAACAATCCATAAATAAGGGGTAATATGTAAAATTTTTTGCTACATGTACTTTATTAGTACAAGAAAATGTAAAATATATGAATATATTCCAAAAAGTATAAAATTTATAACACCAAAAGTCAGTGTGCGCAAATTGTGTAAAAGGCTCTTGAAAAATTGTACACATAGTATAAAATATTAAATTTTTTAAGGATTTTTTCTAAGAACAAAAACTGAAAAACAGATATTTCTGAATAGAAATATAAAAAAATAATTATATTTGTAACAAAAATAAAGTTCTGATGTAGGATAATAAAATATTACATTATATTGTTGTCGATAAATAAAACAAAAGCGTCATTTTGAGCGAACACAAACAATATATTTTTTTTTTTTCAAGGTCTTATATTATTATGAGAATGCTAACCTAATGCCATATTTTTACATGTCTTATATGATCAAATTGGATAAAAAATAAATGTTTAGGCTAGTACCTACATAAATATATACATGGTTGTAAAATTAAAATACACTAAAAAAATTAAATATTTTACTCACTCTTAGTTCTCTAGCCTTTTTTAGCCCTATATTGCATTATTTGTATGTAGGATTGTTATTATTATGATTTTGAAGTGCTAGTGCTAGTGCTTTTATATAAATATAATGTAATATTGATTAATGGTAGGACTTGTTGAACAATGCCTAAAACTAATTTCCTTTTATGTCCTTTTAATATATAATATATGTCACTTCCACTAAAATATATTATATATTAACTACAATACACTATTCACTACACTACACTACACTTTCATTTCATTTCAATTCACTACACTTATTATGGTAAATACGAGTGGTCGAGAGAACGTTGTGTAAAAACAAAGATGACTAAACTGACAGCTGCTCTTCTACATCATCGTTGTCACGTGACCATTGCCAACATACAACACGATATTTCCTCGAGACGGTACCAACCGATGCAAGAACTTTCTCGCTTTCTACCCAATTTTTTATTTGTTTATATCGCAATAAATAATTTGTTTATTACAACTTTTAAGAACAGCTTGTAACGCACCAATACTGGCTTTTGAAAGAACACGCAAACAAGGGTATACAAACACATTTTTGGTAAAACAACCAAAGCACCTATGACATAGCAATTTCTTTTGTTGGCTAGAGTATTTCATTCACTGCAGACTGACAGTTTGTACACCTGATTCCGATTATTGGTTATTGACAGTTATGCGACAAACCTTCGGCAATTTTTCCCACTCCCGACCACCCGCCAGGCGGGAATTTCAAATTGCAAGTTTTAATTTTATTCCTAGGTTTATAAAATTGTATAAACAAATTATTAAAAATATGAAATGTACAGAACAGAACATTCTGCGCCAATTGGTACCAAGTTTGTCGTGCTTGCTTTATGATAAATATATGTTTTATTGAGTTTTACAAAAGAGCACGCGATGTGCCTACTTTTGCGATCGCGTATACGTTTGAAAATAGCATGCGAAGCGCCAGGATTCACGATCTAGGGTTAACATGCTCCCTCCAATATATTTTGTACTTACAATTTTCATTGTTCAATATACTTTGGACTGAGTCTGCCTTTGATACAATTAGACTTGAGAATGGTAGGATGTTACTAGATTGTAAAAAGAAGCAGTTTATGGCAACTGGCTGGAGAAAAGACTGTAGTCATTTAAATGAGTATCAAATATTAATAATCGTGCTAAGCTTAACAAAAGAAAATACTGGCAAAAAAGGGGGGCATATAGGAGGAAAACACAAGATCAATCAAATCAAATCATGTTTATTGTTGTAAACTTTTACAGGTACTGACAACATCAGATTGCCGCCAGATGGCCAAGTCAAAAGTATGAGAGTTTAGATGTACTTATCTACAACTAAGACATAAAATATATATAAAAATAACAATTAGAAAAATATCAATTAACAATAAAAATAACTAAAAAAAGATAAAATTAATAAAAATAAAATTAACATAAAAAACAGATGAAAATAAGTCTGAGGAGGTTTGTGGTCATGGAACTAGTTAAATTGGTCATATAGCTAAAACCTTAAACTTACAATCAAGTGTAGCCCCATTTGATTTAAGAAGCTAATATAAAATGTATAAAAAAAATAAAATAAAATAAATAGGCCAACAAAATTATAACAAACTTAAACTGAATTAAAAACAAAATTTTAACAATTGACAAAATGTGGACTTAACAAATTTAGTAAATTTCAAACTTAACAATTGATCAAATTTAAACATAATAAAATTGTATTTAAGACAAAATAACTAAATATAATAATTTAAAATCCTAAATTCGAATCAATGATTTAAACTATAAGATACCCAGACATACTAAAGGGGAACATTTTGAGAATGATACCAGAGAAATTTGGTGTGGACCTAAATGGCAGAAACCCAGTACGGACAAAGAAAATATCAAAGAGATTACTATTTTACTTTCAAATATAGATTGTTATCATTTATCATAATGTATTGGTATACTTTTGTATAATTTATCATAATAATCAATTAGTTTTTAAACAATGTTTAATTTACGTGAAAATATTCTCTAATTTTATATTCTTATGAAGGTAATATCCAAGCACTGATATATGTTCATATTAATTTGCTTAGTGTCATGGTTTATTTATTTATTCTTAAGACACTGATCGTTGCAAATATGGATTTCATAAGAGTGTGGTGAGTGAATGTAGTCATTGTTACAAACTAAGGCCGCCTACTCCTTAGGAAGTGTCATTAGCAATTAATAGCCCAATGAGAAATGAACAACCGTTGGCTTCAACTGATCTCTTTTAACATTGGTTATGGATTGGGATTGAACTGAGAATATATAAATATATATCAAGAAAATTGCTTTATTTTCATCTTCATGCATATTGCATAGACAAAGAGTACTAATATACAATATTTTGGTTGTGTCCATATAAATAATTTCTTTAAATGTATATTGCATATTTAACACTAATTAAAGATATATAATACAATTTTATCTTACTTAATTTGAATTTAGTAATCAATACACGTTTGGAAAGGTAACGCAATAAAAATGTGCATTACTTCACTATTATGAATATTATATTTGTTTTTAAATATTTAACTGTCTCTGTATATATTATTGTTTTTTCTTCATTAATTTCAATTAGCTTATGAAGCTGGGCTTTAACTAACAACACAACCGAGCAATAAGACATCACCTGATGCTGTTCTGTGGCCAAGCCTACCTTATAACAAAACCCAGTTCTTGACGTAGTCTGAATTATGATTACTTGTCTTACCCAAAGTCATGTTTCCACATAACGATGTTTCCCTATTTTAATAAAATAAGCAAACAACAGAAGGAATAACAGAACTAAACATAATTTGAAGTTATAATAACCCTTTAGACATGGCTAAAAAACTTCACAGTGAGCAAACAGCCTCAAGTGGAAGTTAATGAACTTGTCAAATGGGAGTAAAGCTTTTGAGGATGACAGTTCTTAAATACTGTACCTTCAACTTCTCAGGATCCATTTCTTTGGCAAGTTCAGTTTTCCTCATCTGGTTTATTGTCCTCGGACCAATTTCTTTCTTTGAGGAGAACTCGTAGCCCTGACTACCCAGGAGGTCACCAAACACATCACCAGATTTCTTTGCTGGACAACCCATGAACATTAGCTACACTCATAGAACTTAGAATTCACTGCAAAAGGTCATATTTTACAAATTACAGAGAGAACTCTACAAAATAAAACCTAACATTCTTAGCAAGGAGCCTATGGAATATAATTTCTTAAGGTATTACAGTTTTGTTTTCTGAACAATGGTTCTAAGAATAAAATATTGCAAAAATCCGAGCCTAAATGACATATTTTAAACAAATAACTGATTTCTAAGTAATTTCAAATAACCAAGCAATAAACAAACTTTTAAATATGGTAAAAATAAAATAATTGTATTTATAATGTCACATTTTATAACAAATTAAAATAATGTATTTTTAATAACAATTTACTCTAAAAAAAATAAAATAAAATAAAAAAACACAGCTATTCACCGTTAGTTTTATAAACACACACTGTGCATGAATATGATGTACATTTGCACAAAAATATACTATAATGGAGGAGATAACATTGAAAAATGTCAACATAAATTGAGTTAAAAGATTAAAGCAGCAGGGCTAGGTATAATAGCGATATTACTTAATAAAAGCTTATAATTTGTTGGAATGTATTGTTATTTAATGGGAATAGATAAAAAAACTACCAAGTGATTGGAGTTTTGAAGAAAAACACCACTGATTAACCATTTAAAAAATCAAAATGAGAATCATAGACATAACATTTATGTGTACAGTATGCTGTTATATGATTTCATATACAGTTACCAATAATTATATTTGAAGCAAAGACTTGGCCACAACAGAAAGGAAATGAAGTGGGAGTGAGTTTTTGAGGATTATTCAAGGAAATAAAAAACATGACTTATAAAAGTAAAATATCCTTATAAGAGCAATAAACCAATTTGGGTTGCTATGGTTTCAAGAGGAAACTTTCGGCCTGTCCTGACCTGTAAATAAATACAACTGCCTCATAACTTAATCTAGTATTAAGCTATGCTACATTGACTTGTAGCTGTTAACACATTGTGTGCGGGTCACACGCACGCAGGTGATAGCAGTGCTTGCGCGCGCAGCGGATCGGTCACCGGCGGTGGATGGATCAATACTGGCTTGTAGGCTTCAGTGTCGCCTAGCCCTTTGGTTTAGAAGGGTCGGATTTGCACCGCATTATAGCCTGTTTCTCGCGTCACGTTTCCTTGCTCTTCGTTCGTGGATCGCGCCATTTTGAGCCAGTTGGCGGGGGTTAGAGTGCCTGCGCGCGCAGCGGATCTGTTGCCGGCGGTTGACGGAGCAATGCTTATTTGTGGAATTCAGTGTGGTCTAGCCACTTGCCTTATAACGGTCGGATTTGCGCTGCATTGTTGCCTGTGTCTCGCGTCACGTTTCGGTGTTCGCCGTTCGTGGATCGCGCCATTTTGAGCCAGTTGGCTTGCATCAGAATTTTACCATTTTATTTTTGTGTATAATAGTGAAACATTAGTATCGTGTTGTGTTATATTGTAATGTGATTTGTGTTATATTGTAAATATATTTGTATAGTGCGTTTTATTCTTTTCTGCAATGTTTCAACCAACTCCTGGGCCATCTTCGGCTCCTGACTTTGTCAGTGAACCTGCCGACAGTGATGGTGAAGTTGATGATCCAATCCAACATCAGATGATGGGAAATGCTTCAGATGACTCTGATGATTCTGAATGAATGAGAGTGTGTATATAATTGTGATGTGTCGAGTTGTGTTTATAACTATTGTCACTGTTCTAATTGCGGCAGGCGTCTCACGGCGCGCATGGGTTTCGTTGCGATGTGCGGCTTGGTCACCGGCGGACGATCACTTCGGAAGCCCTGATCTACTAGAATTGAGGCCAAAAACTGGATTTGGTGTATCAACCCTGTTTCCTGTCTATATAAGGTATTGTTTTGGTACAAAATATTATTTTAGTATCTGACATGTTTTTAACTTATTTTTCAGCATCGAATGTGTTAATCATCCAATCATTTAATTCTCATTTAATTGGATTTTCTTATTATATGTTTATTTATACATGAGCCGAATTACTTATTGAATGTTTATTTATACTTGTCCTGAATGATTTATAGCTATATTTGTTCACTTGTTATTTATTATTAGCTATTTATTATTAATCTTGAATAATCTTGTTATATTGATTTGTATTTATGTAATAGTTTTTCTTTTTGACCGTTGGAAGAAGGAAATGAAATAAAAGAACTTTTTATAATACAATTTCAAGAAATTAAGGCAACAAAATAACTAAAATAATGTTAGAAAGAATAAAAAAAAGATGTGGATCTTGTGTGGGGGTGATAAAATGGTGGATGAAACACAAATAAGTAGAATGGTGGGAGGAAGAATGTTGAGTGATCAAGAGACAGCAAAGCTTGATTAACTACTGGCAAAAATAAATTGCTAGTAAAATGACGTGAAGAGGAGAGAGAATGATTACTTCTCCCACCTCCTACTCCAGTTCCTCTCCAGTGGCAGTAGGCTGCAAGGTACAGTCACATACTAAACCATACACATTCGACCACTGATTGATTCGACCATTGCAATTGATTTCAAATCTAATTATTATTTGTACAAGTTTTGTTAGTCTTCTATTGTTTGGTTTAAAGTTGTAGTCTCTTACCTTCCGCAATAGGCTAGGCCTAAGCGGAAATTAACCCATTGCAGATCGTAAAGTTTGGCGCGTGTGTCACAGCGGGTATGAATTAGTTGACTGTCCCAGCCTAGCATGCAGCACAAACGCAGAGCAGCACTGTTTGATTGAAAAAGATGTATAACTGAAGGTAGCTTATGTTTTGTAAATTTATACATTTAAATTTTTCAATATGTTCATATTTTAATTTTACGTGAACTACACATCAAATTATAAATATCTAAAAAATAATTCATTATATGTATTATTATAAATAAATGTAAAAATACTTCCAATAAATATCGGTCCAACTCAGATGAATGTAAATTTTCCATTTTGCACTCCGTACTAAATAACTCTATCAACCGTACACAAAAACCCACGATACTGAAAGTAAATATACAGCAAATCTATTGAAACTATGACTGCTAATGGACAAGCTCACCCTGCTTAACCCCTTTAATGCCGACGTGCGCCGCGAGCGCACGTCAGAGTTTGTTCGAAAAATGCCGACGTGCGCTGCGAGCGCACGCCTCTCGGTCCCGCTAAAACTGCCGACGTGCGCTATGGGCGCACGTCAAGTTTTTATTATATTGTAATTTTATTTGTCGATCGAATGCTTTCAAACTTGACATAGGGATTGAAGACAATATGCCATATGGCAACAAAAAAATTATTACTCTACTGGTCGTTGTCATGACGTAATAACAGCTGTTTATCTGACATTTTTACCAATTTTGGATAATTACATGTTTTTTCAAAGATTTTTATATCTACTATGTTTTTGAATGTAAGTGTTTTAATTTTTGTATGTGTACTTACAATTATAAGTAGATTAGTCTCTATATTTTAACCCTCCAGGTGCTGACATCGCGTAGCGCGATGTCAGCGCTCGCCGTTGTAGTGCTGACATCGCGTAGCGCGATGTTAGGTACGCGATCTATTTAAAACGCACTAGTGGCTTTAAACGACTGAATATTACAAAGTATGTTATATAGTATTGAAGTAGAAGAAACACGGAACATATTATACTCTATGGAATACGTCTGCATCAAAACAGCCGATATACAACAATTGTTTAGAAGCGTATGTTTTGTTTTCAACACACACAAATCAGATGCTCAGTGTATTGCCGCTTGGTGTTTGTTTAGTTTACATTGTAAGTTTGTTATTGTAATCTATTATTATTGTTTTATTTTGTGCTTTATTGTATTTTATCTTAAAAAATGAGTGAATTAAGTAAGTCTAGTGCAATAATAAATATGTTAGACGAACTAAATGAACAATCAGACATTGAGAGTGAAGTTGACTCTGAGTAAATCATCTTGTCATTGCTCCAGAATGTAAATTTTTGTACATAAGATATATTTTTTAATTAATTATTTTAGTTTTTTATTGATTGTCATTGTTATATTTTGTGAGCTGAAAACATTTTGAGTTGTAAAAGTGAAATAACACTACATGTTACAATGAAAAGTGTAACTTGTCATGTATTAGTGATTTTTTACATAGGACAATTTTCCATTTTTTAATCTAACTGAATGTGTCTAAGAAGATAACCTATAACATGTATATATTTTTGTGTTTATTATTAAGTTTTCTACAATATGTCTATCTTGGATTTTCATTTTATGTCTTTTGTGAACTGATACATGAACTCAAATTTAAAAAATTGAAAAAAAATTTCTTCTTTGTAAAGAATAACATCCAGCAATAGTTTACCATGAAAAGATAAGTCCTGTATAAGTATATTTTCTTATTCTATGGTTTTTTCTGAAAATAATGATATGTAATATGTACCATTTTCATTAGGTTTACAGTATTTAAAAAAATATTTTATATACAGTTGCAAACATGATGAAAAACGCCTAGCACTTAAGAAAGTTCAACCCAGCACCTGGAGGGTTAATACTGTGGTTTAGTTTATACAAAAAGTAGTAATGTATGTTCAAACTTGAAAAAATAAAAAGAAAAAAAACTTTTTGAAACTTTTTGTAGTATAATTTTTTTTTTAATCTTGTAAATAACACAAAATTATATTTTCTTTACTACAAACATATTATTACGAACAAAACAAGACCCCATTTGTTAATTTATAATAATAAATAAGAGAGCTATGAATGTTTTAACAAAATATGTCAAAATGGCCTAAAGTGGCCTGGCATTCTTCGCACACCCTTTATGAAAATGGGTTGGCATTTTTCGTAAGTACTCCAAAAAACTGCCTGGCACTAAAAGGGTTAATGATCATTACATGAAACATGTTGTCACAGTATAATGTTAAAGAATGAGGCGACAATTATCTGTCGTAGTACAGTACTTGAACAGTATTAAATAGTCAGTATAACAATACTATTTCAATATTTAATAATCAGGTAACATGAGGGTAAACGTAGGATGTTCTTAACTTATTTAGATTGTTGAAGAACCTGCTCACTACATCTAGTGGATGAAATTAAAAACCATTAGTAACAAAACTAAGCACAGAACGCAATGATGAGCTCCTCCTTACTAAAAAATTGAGGAATTAAGACAATTAATGGATTTATAATATTCAGTATCACTTTGACTATTTCATTACTATAACAATTTGGAATATTCCAACTTCTCTTATACAACCTAAGCAATGTAAACAAATGAGACAGCTAAGTCAGCTTGTTATTCTTATCCCTAGATTTGGGTGTAGCACAGGTTATGGCAAAATTTCTTAAAATATAAAAAATAAAAAGAACACGGTGTTATTAAAATCTCTGAAGGCTTTTCTCTCTGTCCTTTAAAATTTGAATAAAAATATTATTGTTTGTCTATTAGTATATTACAATTTGGGTAGAACTCGAAAATATCCTAAACAAGCATTTTACACAAGGAACTACAACATTATCAGAATAAAACTATCACTACTTTCTTTGTTGTAGAACATATAAAATGAACAACTTAACAACTGTAAATATAAATTTACCAGGTTGCTCTGCTGGTTTGAAGGCATTGTCAAAGTGTGATCTGCTATAGTTTGGTTCACAGGGAGACTTTGAGTGGTGGACTGGACTTCCTATAACAAAATATGGAACAGCTGTTACAGGTAAGCAACACCCAAGCTAATGAATAAATAAATAGGTATCAAAATAAATAAGTATTGAATTAATAGTCTAAGGTCTTGGAAATAGGACTCATCAGAGACTTATAAAAAAGTCCTGTGCAACAATGGTACTAAATCAGGCTTATTGGCTGTTGCTAATTATAGCGCACTTATTATGTTTTACTTGTATGAAGTAAATAATGACGGTTCTTTGAGAATGTTTGGTTGGGAAAATACTTAAAGCTTGTATTACTAACAATTTAATCCTAGAGGAAATTTGTTATCTTAGATAAGAACAATTGGTTAGTGAAACTCAAGTATATAAATCAATCTCTACAGGATGAATGATTACAAAAATATGTATTGTTACTACTTGAATAATAAACACAATAATATTTTTATATATATAAACACAATAAGTATTACATACCAGCAGGGGTGTATACAGGGGTGCTGGGGGGATAGGGGGTGGGATTCCAACTGCCTGGGGCTTTGTGCTGAGGGGATAGTCCTGGTGTAGTACCCCCTCCTAAACTTGAACTGAGGTTACCTGATGGCAGGATAGAGAAAATATCAAAATAAAGTAAACACAATAGTGAATAAGTTAATTTTAAAATGGAAACTTAAGATTTAATGATTGATTTATTATAAGGGGCCAAACAGATCAGCTATAGAGATTTGTGTTTGTCTTTTACTATAGAGGAGTTCCTCTACATATTACTGTTCAACTATCTTCTGTATCAGCTGTACAACCACGTTGAGTTTGTCTCAAATCCAGCCGTCCATATTGCTCCAAATAGGTGTTTTCATCTCAGATTTTTACCACTTTTGGGTGTCAAACATGTTTTGTATGTAATGTGTGTAGTTTGTAATTTACATGATATTGGTATTTAGTATATTTATTTAGAATGTAATTGAATATTTATATTTTTTCATAAGTAACTAACAGAAGCTGTCTATTCACACATCTAACCGTCTGATTTACTGTGTGTAAAATATTATTTGATACTTCATAAACTTTTGTTGACAATACAATGAAATTCATAAATTACACAGGCCAACAAAAAAATTTTTTTAAAAACTTTTTTGACAATAATAGCTGATTTTTATAGCTTTTTATGTGCTTAATCCAAATCTGGTCTTAGTTTTTTTGTATCACCCATAGTTTTTGAGCAATTTGATTTTTTTATATAGTTTAAAATCTCTATATGGTATATATGGTAAAATTAATGAAACTATGTTAAATCACAAGCATGGTTTTTATTTACAGTAGGTTACTTGAAATAATGATAAAGTGTAGTAATCTAGGTTTCTTTCAGTAGTCAGATGGAATTGGTCTATACTTCCTTTCTCTTTTTTCTTTGAAGCTTCTTGTATAGCTTTTTCTGCGATGAGTCGCATGTTGAGCTTCTCGGTGAAGCGACCAACAGTAGTCCCCCATCATGTTGATGTTCCAGCGGCCCTGGTAGCGTTTTTCCATCAATTTAATATCTTGGTGAAAACGCTCACCCTGCTCCTCACTAACATCTCCCAAATTTTCCGGGAAGTAATCAAGATGACTGTTCAAAAAATGAACTTTCAGGCTCATCAAACATCCTAATTTTTTAAACTTCTTTAACATGTTAGCTACAATAGTACCATATTCTGGATCTTTTGCATTTCCTAAGAATTTTGTAACAACTTGCTTGAATGATACCCATGCTTCTTTCTCATTTATCGTCATTGTGGTTTCAAAGGTAACATCGAACATCATTTTTCGAATGTCGGGTCCTACAAAGACGCCTTCTTTAAGTTTAGCTTTTGAAAGTTTTGGAAACTTTTGGCAGAGATACTTGAAGCAAGGTCCATCTTAAGGCAATGCTTTTACAAATTGTTTCATAAGGCCTAACTTTATATGTAGAGGAGGTAAGAGAATGTTTTTAGGATCTAAAAGATTTTTGTGGAGAATGTTCTTCTTGCCAGGTTTCAAAGACTCCCTCACAGGCCAGTTCTTTGTGCACCAATGTTGATCCCTAGCTCTACTGTCCCATTCACACAAGAAACATGGGAATTTAGTGAAACCAGCTTGCTGACCAAGAAGCATGCATGTTACTTTTAAATCGCCACATATCATCCAACCATGAGCAGAATAGCCAATTTTATTCAACACTATTTCTAGGTTTTCAAAGCTCTCTTTCATATGTACAGAATGGCCAACAGGTATAGATGCATAAGTGTTACCATTGTGTAATAAAACAACTTTTAAACTAGTTTTGGATGAATCAATAAACAGCCTCCAGTCTTCTTTTTTGTATTCAACACCGAACTCGTTCATCAGACCTGGAATGTCTGAGCAGTACACCAAATCACCTTCTTGTACAAAAAATGTTGAAAACTGCTGCTCTCTCTTCCTATACACATGTATGCTGGTTCCAACTTCCAACAAGTTCTTTTCTTTTAGTCTAGAACCAAGCAATTCAGCTTTTTCTTTTGTTAACCGAAGATCCCTAACCAAATTGTTAAGCTCAATCTGCGTAAACAGTTTAGGCTCTATATTTCCTGTAGTGCAATGGAACTCTTCATCATCTTGCTCATCTAGCTCTGAATGTACATCAGAAAACATTTCAGTTTGAACAGAATTCAAATCATCTGGAGGTTCTGAGACCAGTAAATCTACATTGTGCTCTACTGGTCGGATGGCGGATATTAGGTTAGGGTAGCTTATTACCTTCTTATTATGGTAATAATAAGTTAATATGGAGTTATGGCCAGTAATATCAATACTGCAAAAGTAGCAATCATCAGTGTGGTTTCTAGGTTCCCTCCATACCGTAGGAACAGCAAACTTAAAGGCTTTTTTCTCCTTTTTTGACCATTTTCTAAGATCTTCAACGCAAACATAACATACCTTATGCGGGGCCCAAGATTTATCCTGATCACCAAGTTTAATTCCAAAATATGAGAAACAAACCTTTTGCACAAAGTCTGTAATGTTCTTTGCTGTTTTTTAATAACAAACTCACCACAAATATAACAAAAACTGTCAGCAGAGTTCTTACAACCGCGTTTAGACATTTTACTGAGCACATGTACTGGAAACCAGAAAGTGAGGTTAGGTTGGCAGTAAAACTAAACATCAGCTGTGAACAGAAAAATATAATCCCTTTTTCTGAACAGTAAATGTGTTTCAGCAGTGTTGCCAACTCTTCTACAGCCAGTACAAATTATTTTACAATTCCATTTGAACTGTACAAAAACTGTTAAATTCTTTAAAAAATAACAAAATTTAATAAATGTATGTGCAAATGTGAAAAAATGGTAGGTGATAGAGCTTAATAAGTGTCAAATTTGGGTTTAGCACAATAAAAAACCTAAGAATAAGGTGTTTTAAGAACAAAAGTTTTTCCATCGTTGGCCTGTGTTATTTGCAAGGTATAGGTTTAAGCAGCTATAGAAATATTATGATAAAATTGAAAATAATAATACTAAAATAAAATGGGTGATTATGCTTAATAAACTGTACTAGACACCACTTTCAATTTTATTTATTTTCCTAATATAGTCCCCCCTACCATAATTTTGTAATATTGATAAATTAATACATTCAGTGAAGATATTTAGGCAATAAGTGCTTTGAAATGTGAAAGAATTATACTATTCAAAATTTTCTTAGTATACACAAATAAATATCTGAGATTGAAATTTAATTTTGGTTCTCTGTGATGGAAAAATCAACATGACCACATTTGACATACATGGAGGTGTGCAACCCAAAAACTGAGCTCTCAAAAACAAAATAAGATCATAACCAAATGCAGGTACACAAAAATCGTTTGATAGTAAATGTATCACAACAAATTTTGCTAGCATGCTACATTGAATTCCAAAGGACTGAAAGAATATATAATACATGAAAGTATATGTAAAGAAAGATATATAAAATGTAGGCATGAAAAAGAAAATTAGAAAAACATGGTTGCTGCAATACTCCCTAGGAACGTCATAAAAACAGTTGATTTTTTCCTTCAGAGCAATAAATCTACTACCGTTTAAATAGAATTTCTGACAGTTTACAGAAGTAACTCACCAAGATCAGCAAATGGGTCTCGGTTGAGGTTTGGCGTGCTGACATTACGGGGGAGGTTGATGTTACTGGGCCAGGCCCCTCCTCCTAGCAGGCTGGGTGACGGACTGGGGTTGGGCGTTATTACGATGTCGTCAGCTACCAGGTTGGGCGTACTTACATTACGGTGTATAGCTGAACCCTTTGGTGATGGATCCAGTAGGTCATTCTGAACAAAAACAATTGCAAAATCACTTTGAGACACACTAGTTTTTACAATTAACAACAATTTACAACTGTTTTGTTACTAGATATACTTTATTAAACTGAAAATTGATCCAACAGCTTAATTTCGGTTAGAATTTTGGAATTAAAATAACTAACTCAGTATTTAAACAGTATGGAAACAGTTTAAACAGAATTCCTCACTTTCTAAAAATGTTATGTTACTGAAAAGTTAACGAAGTGACTATTTATAAACATAACACTTCTCTTGACTGTTTCTGATAAGTAATAATTATATTTTCATTATTCTATCTTGTTGTCCATTATACTAGACATTATTAATTTATTTTATAAATACCAAGCTGAACAAATTTAATAAGTTATTCAACAATTTGACGTAACTGCTTAATAGTTACGAAACTGTTTGTTTGTAGGCTAAGACAAGCTGTAACGATAAGATTATTACAGCATACAATTATCATCGTATTTGAACAAGCATTATAACGTTCCATTTTTTTCTTCAACCACGTCCCAATGTTCAATTCAACATCAGATCAAGATGAAAGATGCTGTGGTCCATTTATGTCTATTAATAATGTTAGTAGAAAAATCTTTTGATTTTAAACTAAAACAAACAAGGATAACATTTGTATAGTCAATAAAGTTGGTAAAAATGTCCCAATAAATAATTCCTGAATGAGTCAAGGCAATTAAATTAATATTAACTAATCAACAAAATGTTTAAACTGAGAATAGAAAACAAAATACGAATAAAAGAACATAACTAACTAAAATACTTTCAAACACAAACTATTTTAACTTAAAGTTTAATTCTGGTCAAGGAAAAGTTACAACACATATTTATGAAATAAATGTTGATGACTAAAATTTTTTTTAACTAAATACAATTTACCTTGGTGCCAAGAATATCATTGGCAAATGGATCAAATGCCATAGGGTCTTTAGGTGATTCTGTAGCAGGTGCACTGACAAACTGACCAAATCCCAGAAGGTCCACATTGCTCTCTGGCCTCTTCTCATTGTCTTCAATGTTCAGGAGGTCACCCTGGGGTTGTGATGAGGACAAGTTCAACAAGTCTGTGTCCTCATCTTCATTGTTGAGTAAAGATTCACGCTCCCCTGGCCTCTTCTGAAATATAAAAACAGGGATTTTAAGTACCAAATGTGCTTTTAAGAAGTATAATTTATTGCTGATAAACTAGGTGATTCAATAGGCACACTTACTCATTATTGTCTTGATCTCATACAATCTTAACCACAATGTAACAACATGAAACTGACTGGTTGTTCCTATAGTAGTATTAATATAAAAACTATAATAACACATGAAATAATGAGCATCCTTTTACAATTCCAGTTTATTTTGCATGTTTTAGTCTATATGGATATTTTATACAAAATTTCATAGTAACGAGTCAAAATGTTGGATTTAAGTCAGGTAAACTGTTTGACATTTTTATTGAACCATATAAAAACAGTAAAAATGTTGATTAAATTGGTAGAAATACTTATGTAAATGTAATTTTAACTAGGAACTTAACAGACAGGTAATCTCTCATTTAAAACTGATTAAATTACCATATTTTTATAATCAATCTTACACATGGTAGAATTTAGTATTATGTTAAAATCCCCCAAAGCATAATAATAAGATATATAAAAATATAGAAAATATGTTTAATTATTTGCTACAACATTATGAACACTCAGTTTAAAGTAAAAAAATGTACTTTAAAGAGGAGTTACTAAACATTATTGAAATGTGTGTTTATTTTGTGTTTCTTACTACTACTCTGGTGTTAGTGAACTTGTCTTTTAAGGTAAGTTTGCTGATGTTCAATCTCTCCAATATACTAAAAAATCATTGAAAATGAGATCCTCAAGGTGAAACCTAGAGTCAGTATTTGATTGACAACTTTGCTAGCAGCTATATTTTTCATATATATGAAGAACAAAACTTAGCAATCTTTTTTTGGTGGTTTTAATGTTCAAGATCGATTTCTGTCTCGAAAGACCATCATCAGTTGAAAACATGATTTTCACTGTTTTCATTGATTCAAAAAAACATTCTGTTTTCAACTGATGATGGTCTTTTGAGACAGAATTCGATCTTGAACATTAAAACCACCAAAAAAAGATTGCTAAGTGTTGTTCTTCATATATAAAAATATTAAGCAATCTAATAGCTACAAATGTCAAACAATACAAAATATATTTTTCATATTGCTTTCAGTAGGGAGACATGTTCAATTAAAATATAGTTCCCCCACCTGAAAAGACAAAACCAATTTTGTTGCAGGCTTGCTGGACTAATGGCTTTCGAGCCACAAGAGTGGCTACTGGGGTATAAACTTAGTCGTTAAACCGGAAAACATCCTTCACGTCTGGGTGAATATTGTGAGGACAATCCAAACAAACTTGCATGCACACTGTATACAAGATAGTTTTAGGATGTTAACACTGGCTAGACAATTCATGTTGGCCTTGTATTTGTTATAAAGTTACCATAATAAAACATATGTTTCATTCTTATATTTAGTACAGATCGCTTTCATTTGTTTACCAAAAAAAGTCCTTATATATGTGGTCTGTTTATATATAGACAACGTTATCACCTGTCACTAGATGTGTAGATTGCCATCATCGCTATGTGACTGACAATAAAGTCAAAGACCTTATTTCTTATAGGGATACAAAAAGAAGTCAAATGATGATTTGCTATTTATTTTTGTTCTTTAAAAGTATCATGAGTAGTTTTGAATGATTTATAAATTGTCATTATTAAGTAATGATTCACATGAAGTATGTGTCTAAACTGAAGAGGACATATTTAAGAAAACATTATCAATTTTAGAACGATATTTTTAGTTATACTGGGTTGTCCAAAAAAACAATTACAGTAAAACCTCCTTAATCCGGCATTCTATAGTCCGTAATTGTGTATAATCTGGCATCAACGGCAATAGACACAAATTAAAGAATTGCCTTCACAATGAACATTGTAAAGTGAGCAACTCGACAGTTAATTAAAAAAATAGTTGTAAGAAGCAAGTAGATATTAGATCTTTTTTCCAGCCATCTACCAGTGCTGTTGGTAAAAACCACAAATACTATAGTACAGTACTGTACTGTATTCAAATTTAATTTTTTATGTACTGTACTTAAAAATGCATTTTAATATTTCTCCTGTAATTATATATTGATTTATATTGTTTAAATCATCCATGTTTAAATAATATATACATACAGTAACATTTTCTTGTGCAAATTATGTTATTTTTTATACTCCTCCTGTATCTTTATAAATAACCTCCGTAGTCCGGAATTTTCTTTAATCCGGAAAGCGTCAAGTCCCAAACCTGCCGGATTAAAGAGGTTCTACTGTAGAACAAAACTCAAGTCATAACAGCTGACTCCAGTATGTTTATGCTTGTAAAGAATATGTACAGTGCACATATGACAGTTATAATATTCACCATACTCATACTTATCGAGTTATACCACAAATTCATACCTTAATTCATTTTAAATCTGAAATCGGATTATAAAACTCAAGCTGCAATAGATGCAGCCGTCTGTTTCCTTCTTTTTTTAAAAGACAATCATAGATTTGGCCTTGCAAGACGGACAGGAGTTTGTACTGTTTAAAATTAAGTAGACCATTTTTTTGAACACCTTCATAATTTTGTACAGTTAATCTGAATAGTTTCCATAATACTATTCTACTTGTAGTATTCTATAATACTATTCACCATAGGAGGCGTGTCAGGTGCATCTCTGAACTCATTGGTAGGTGGAGTTGCTCGTTGAGGAGGCGGGCATGGTCTGGGTGGTGGAACTGATCTAGGTGGTGGTCCTGGTCTGGGCGGTGGTCCAGGTCTAGGTGGTGGAACAGTCTTTGGTACTATAACGGCAACAAAAAATATAATTTTCATTCAATGATAGTATAATAATTTCACTAAACTAATATTTCAAGAAATATTAGTCAAGTGCGAGGGAAGCTGGAGCCCAACGGATCAGAAACAATTTAGAACTTTTAAATAAAAGGTGATTTGAAGTACTTAACGTAAACTGCCAAATAATTTTTTAATGAAGGCTGAAGTCAAGAATCAGAGGCCTTGGATCTAAACCTGACTAATATCAGCCACCAGCTTTGTTGGCGTTAAAAATTAGATTGTATTTACTATAAAAACAGTGAGATACATTTTTAATTGTCTAGCCTATGCTTATATTATTGCGTTATACAGGGATGAGAAGCTCGATCTTCATATCTTCAACACATGATAGCTTGACATTAGAGCAGCAGACAGGGTGAGTATCTGTCCAGCCCGACCAGCCCATCTCGCTCTCCGCCACCTCTCACATTATTATCACATTGCGTATGGCTTCAAATACAAAATAATGCTTTTGAATTTCCTTAATTTTCCCTTAACCACACCTATCAATTAATTATCGAATTGAATTTATATAAACTTGGAGCAAACATGCTTAAACTTAACTCTTTTAAACCCATTGCATCATTGCCCCGACTTCAATGCCACTTATCGTTAAGCTGATTACCGCACTGAATTTAAAACAGGCTCAGCGCCACAAAATGCAGACTGAGGGCCCATACAACTATAATACAATGTTCTGGTGTTCATTAAAAATAATGGCTACACACACTTCTGAAGCCTCAGTTAACTCTATTCGAGATATTTACGATAGTTATTATAAAATAGCGTTGTTAATACAAAATCTTACATTCATTTGTAACTTAAAAAATAATTACCACCTTAATTTGAGTTAGTTAAGAAAAACCATTTACTTTCTTTATTAAGCTATTCATTAGAGTATAAGAGCACAGTTAAGTGTGAGTGAAACAACAAGTGAGCAAGGTTTGACTGATTTAGAATGATAAATGGATTGTTATTACTTCCCCATCACATGTACTGATAAGCATAGCATGGTTCATTGATTCCGTATTCTCTTTAGTCTGAAACTTCTCGAAACTACATCAGACACTTGCTGTTACCAGAGCACACACTCAGCAGTAAATTAATTCCATTTACTTAATGTGCAGAACTATAAGCAGCTACCTCAGTCATATTGTGTAATTTGTATGGTGGTTACAAGTATTTTCTTGGGTTTTGTATGTTTTTTTTTTCAATTTTCAATATATGTATATCAAATACATAAATATACTTTACATGTTGTTGAAAAGGTATAGGAACCATATTCAGTTTTTTTAATAGGTCCAGATCAACCTAAAGAGGGCTTGAATAGAATATCTTAAAAATGTCTAATGGAAGTCTATGTCAAACTGGCTATTATTTTAAAGCCTATTTTTTTTCTGAGTAAGACGTGGCAAGTTTCAAGTCAAAGAGACTATGTTATCAGAAATGCCAACTGGTTAACTTTTCTAAGGAATGATATTTGAGCGGGTATTCAACATATTGTAAAAGCTATTTATGAATTTGGTACTTGATTAAATAAATTATCTTAAGTATCAATTCAGTGAATGTGTGTGAACAATAAATAATAGATAATGCCATACACTAATCAATTTTTACAGTTTCAGAAAGTTTGAAAACATGAAACTTTTTTAAACTTGATAAATAATAATATGGATATTAGATTTATTTATTTCTTGGATTCACAAATTGTGTCTAATTATATTTTAAACATTATAATTTTACTATATTTATCATTACTAAAGTTACAATAGGGCTTAATACTCCTTATATAACTGTTTGTTTGTATGCACGCAGGTGTTTGCTTGCGTATGTGTGTGGGCTAACTTTGGAAATAAATATTATTATTGTTATAATATCCATATACGTGTATTACATACTAAACACAAGAATCTTTGATAGCAAACAACCACTCTTTGCTCATTAATATAATAATGATTGATTACTGGGGTTTAAAATAAAGTAAGCTTTTACTTCTATTAGATCTACTATTGGAAGACCTATAAACAGTTTGTTTGCACTTTTTGTTTTTAACCTTACGATAATATTTTGAAAGCTTTAAACTTATAAATCCTGAATTTGATATGAAGCAAACTTTTGAAAAAAATCATAAAAGACACAAATTTACTTAATTCTAAATTTGTGTCTTTTATGATTTTTTTCAAAAGTTTGCTTCATTCAAAGTAATGTAACATATCACTTTTCTTCATAACGAAACTAATAACAATGCTAAGAGTTGAGATTAATTAGTTTGTTTTCTCAACAGTTGGTACATGTGTTTCTCAAAATGTATACAACTTTACTTTCTATTGGTTAACTGTCAAGAAAAGGTAATTACTCTGTATTGTTACATTTCCAATATTATTTTTGCATTTTATTAGGCAGAGATAAATAAATTAAGCTCAATCAATAAAAACCATTTTAAAAATAAATTAAGTATTAACATGACATATTCTTCAAAAATCAGTGATAAAACAATTATGACAACTTGACCAAATCGCACCAAATATAATAAAAATATAGTAAAGTACAAACAGATTGCAGCAATATTTTATTTTTAAAACTGGAGCTCAAAACTCGATGGCATTTGATAAAATTCATTATTTTCTGAAACAAGTCAATGGACAATGCAGTTGTATACACAGACAAACATAAACCAATATTGAGAGAATGAAAATGATGTCTGGTAACAATGAGAAATCTATCTGCAGAATGTCAGATAGTGAGAAACAAAGTATAGTAACCAGAAAAACAACCTGAAACTATTCCTATTGAACACTTGTTTAAACAAATTACTTTTTAAAATTAATTACTAATACAGATAACAGCGTGGCGGCTCAGTGGCCATGGCTTCGGACTGCAGAGAGAAATTTCCAAGGTTCAAATCCCCACTGAGCAAACGGTCCGTACTTCACTCGTTGAATAAAGCTCACACACAAGCTTACAAGCCCATGTGAACTGGCGAGTGAAATTTAAAAAGAAATACATAATATTATTTAATTGTTTTAACACCTTGCCTTGGGCAAAAAATATTTTACTACCTTGGTAAAATAAAACCCAGTAAGATGGTTAAATTACAATATATATATATATATACAAACCCTTCATCAAGACAACAAATAGCTAATTTTAATTCAATTATTTAGGTTTGTACGGATAGAATATTTTACTTACCAAAATTTTCACATGTCTCTTCAGCCTCAATCTTGGAGGAGAAGAGAACTTCGGAGTTAAGGTTGCGTGATGCATGGTCCTGCCATGGAGTGGCGCAGGACTCAGTGGCCTTTAACAGCTCCACAAACACCACAACAGAGAACTTGTCTCCTTGGTAGTGCTCACCCTCTGAGAGGTCATCCAGTTCATTTCTGAAATTAATAACAAAATTGTTTTTCATTGCAGTAGCAGAATAACTTTAACAAATAGTTAATTTATCATTCATTAATGCTGAAGGTCAAGTATGTGCAAAATGCCGAAACTGAAATTGTCTTCGTAAGGATTTGTTTTCATGAATTACCTAATATTTATTTTAATAGTAAAATATGTTAATCTCCTCAGAGCTTAAAATTATGACTGCAGCTCAAAACCACTGCAGACCTACATTTAAGAAATTCAAAATATTAACTTTATATACCCTGTACATCTTGCAGTGTCTGCTCTTTTAAGAGACAATAGAGATGAACGTCAGCTTAGGAGTGCAGTCCACTCTTATGGGACTAGAAATAGGTACCTTGTAAATATACTGGACTAGTAAAATGTGACAAGAGCACCATCATCATAGCCAGGAAGTGTTACAATAAATTACCGCAATATGTTACTGGGATGACAGATACTCAGTTCAAGATAACAGTTTAAGTTTCTTTTAAATAAAGAATTTTATTCTTCGAGTGAGTTTTTGACCAAACATTGGACAGTAATGGACTTTAAGAACTAGTCTCATATCTGATTTGTGCCATTGATGTATAGAAGCCCTTGACTTTTCTAGGGGTGTGATGCATCGAAAAATCGATTCGATTCAGGACTAGTCAAAATGTTGATGCATCTAAAGTAGCGTGATGCATCGATAGTGCAATGATGCATAAGCAATTGATGTCTCAGATTCATTCTGATGCGGCAAAATTATGAATTATTAAGAAAAAATTCCTTTTTAATCTATAATATATTTATAGAACTTTGATGTTTTAAATAAAATATTTTACAATAAAATAGTTGTAAAATGATTATTACTCGAGTTCGTTTTCGTTCCAAATGTGCAGGAATGAGCACAATCGGACACAAACCTGATTATATCGCGATAACAAATACAGAGTTTGACCGGGAGATAATTCGTACTAATATGAACAAGATAAAAGTCCATCAAGCAATGTGTATGGGTATTGTAATTTACGTGTGTGCAGCGTACCACGAATCAGTAGAACATTCTCATACAGACTGTCTATCTATTTCAATTAGTCGGCAATTATTTTGGGATCCGTATTTGATAGCAAATAATACGAAATGTTGCCTAGATAGTTGAAATAGTGAAATAAATTATGTCTTGAACTACGTTTCTGAATATTTCTGATAACAGTCCAAATATTGCTGACAACAGTTGAATACTGCAGGTAGCATCAATCCATTCATTATCCTGACTTTTGTTATCACTTCCTGTCTGATAGGGTACCTGGCCTATCCATCCTTCCAACAAAACATTTTCCAATTAAAACACAGTATTATCTTGTTTCCTTTTATAAATTCAAACTTGTTGCATTTTTAACAATAATTCAGGTTCATCAATTTCAATTCAGTTAGTCCATTGGCACAGTGTTCTAAAATACTTTCCTCAAGATTATTTGCATTTAAAAAAGTATGATTAATCGTTAATTATTAAAAACAACTCTATTAACATATATTTCCAACCTTTTTATTGAAAAATATTTTGAATTAGAATTAATATAAAAACTCTCAATAATTAATGCATTCAATAAATTAGATTGTATTATATTTGTTTATATTGTTTTATTAATTTTAGTATATTGACTAAACAATAATAAATTGTTATAATTAAATTAAAATGCTTCTTCTAAACAAATTCTGTGATATAGTTTCTGTGACACTTTATTTATCCATGCTTATGTGATTTTGCATTAATATCTATTTCAATCAACTCAACTAAGTTAAAACGTAATCAGTTACATAATTTTCCAACTATGATAGTGAATAACAATAAAATAATATTTTCCATTATTTTATACATTCTTCTTTTTGCCTGTGAAATATAACATTTTAACTATAACAAGTTAAATTTTTATAATTTTGACCAGTTTATTCTCCCACAACAACAGCAAAGTACAACTATTGAAATTTAAATTTAAGTTTTAGAGCCATCAACTTAGTTTATTACTAGCTTTTCCTGTATTTGTACTTAATTACTTCACTACATAAGCACGCTTAGTGCTAAACAAATTTATTAAGCCATACAATTCTATTTAAAAATAATTATGATTTATTGTGCTTTACGTCTACTGCATTCTGTGATTCCCTTCATCTTACATTCCTTATATCATTTTTAATTGACCTTCTTACTTTGATATAAAGTTAATTTTTATTTTGTTGTTGTATACATACAACAAAACTAGCTAACATTTATATGATAAAAAATGTAAGTTTTAAATTATCTTTCTTTGTATTAGCATAGTTTGGTACCTTTAACAAAAGGTATTATTCATTTATTAATTTATATTATTGTTACTTAACCGCTTCTAAAACTTAATAAAAACCATAAATTCTTTAAGTGCACATAAAATTGAGTTGAGTTGAATTGAAATTCTATGAATCGCATTGCTGCATCGAATTGAAAAAAAAATTGCTGCATCGCACACCCCTAGACGTCTATATATTTTATGAAATATTTCTGACAAATATACTATTTTATCCTATTTAATAAAAGAGATACAACATCAGCAAACTTAGAACTGATTGGTGGACTTGTCCTCTACAGTAAGCTGTTTTAATATATTTGAGGTTATATTAGGTCACTAGTCCAGAACTTATGTAATAGGAGGGTTAGGAAATCAGCAAATTTACTTTAGAGAACTTGTAAGTTTGTTTAAAAGATTTGGGAATATTCTCAAAATATTGTTTAAAAACATAAGTCTTGTCACAATCTTACGTTAGTACAAAATATATATTATCAACATGCTTCAACTGTGCAACATTAAATCCATTAGGTACAGAGACCTTCTAGCAGTCAAGATCATAAAATTACCATTATTCACAACTAGACTCATTTTATTTATCTTTAAAATAACAGGCTAAAACTATCATTTACATGTTAATATGAATGACATTACTTACTTGTTGAAGTTGAATGTATTGCCAGCACAGAAGCCGGTGTGTATCTGCAGCTGGAGTATCTTGATTCCTGTAGGTCTGCCTAGCACGTGTCTTGCATGGTATACAACCACTGTTACATCCCCTACTACTATCACATTTAACGGCAATGTTATCTGCAACAAAGCCCGCTGCTCAGAGTTAGCTGATACCACGTGTAAGGCACACTGGTCATATAAGGTGAATTGGGATGACATATGAATGAGAATACATTACATGTTACTCAATCACCATATTTTTGTTAGTCTGTAAGTACTTACTCCAAGTTGTTACTTTGCCTCCAGATTTTCCGGTCTATTGCCTCCTCTTCTCTTCTTCCCAGTCTTCTGATATCTTTTCTAATCTGGTCTCGCCATCTCAACTCTGGTCTTCCTGCTGTTCTTTTGCCCTTGGGGTTGTTCATTAACATGTTTTTTATTAAAGAGTTGTCCTCCTTTCTAAGCACATGGCCAGCCCATCTCAACCTTCTGCTTCTCATCTCGGCTACAATGTCTGGGTCCAAATATAGCTGTTTCAATTCTCTGTTGTGTTTCATTCTCCATTTTCCATCTTCAAAGGATGGTCCATATATTTTTCTTAATATTTTGTTTTCGAATACCATTAGGTGTTTTTCGGTCTTCTTGCTTAATCCCCAATTTTTTTACCCATACTATAGCACCGGTCTTACAGTGGTTTTATATATACAGACTTTTGTTTTGTGAGATAACAGTCTAGAGCCTAACGGTTTATGACAAGCCAAAAATTCTTATGTACTGCATTTATTCTTTTTTGTATCTCTATAGTTTCTCCATTATCGCTTGTCAGTATTACTCCTAAATAGGTAAAACTGTTTGTTTGTTGGAATTTGTATCCTCATATTTCTACATAATTTTCATTGTTTATTTGGTGCTCCCTTCCACATTCCATTATCTTGTGTTTTCTTCTATCATTTTTAAACCCACTTTTTTGTGTGAATTTAGTGACCAGCTCTTTCATTTCTTCTTCATCTTTAGCTACTTTAACTAGCCACTGCAACATCGTCCGCAAACGCCAATACTTTTAATTTGGTCCCTCCTTGTTGCTGTTTTTCTTACTTCTTGTAGTGCTCCTTCTAAAGCTAAATTGAACAGTAATGGGAATAAACCATCTCCCTGTCTTACACCCGTGTTTATATCAAACCCCTCTGAGAATTCCCCATTGACCTTAACCTTACACCTAGATCCTAATATACTTGATTTTGAAAAGTTTATTAATTTTTTTTGTATTCTATACTTTTCCATTAACTTTCAGAGTTCTCTTATACTAATCTGTTTTAATCTACTTGTTAGTCTGTAAGTAAGAGGATTAATTTACACAGATATTGGTTCTGTATAGTGCTCCATTTCATACTAGATCATCCGTTATGAGACCACTGACAAAAGAAATTAAAACAAGCCACGAACAACAATTTTATGGCTATTGTTAGCTTCTCTTGTCTGTGATAAGGTGTGATGCTTTAAAGGAAAAAGCACCAGGAGAATTCATTATAGGACAGACAGAAGTATTGAACATACAGACACGTAACTTGTTGGATTGACAAGTCTAACTTACTATTACTAGCCCATTCTTAAAATTATGGACTACTTAGGCTTATCTACACGTTGCTCATGATAGTAATTTCATTGGCATTAAAACAACTCGAGGTATACGTTTCTCTCAGATTTCCACTAATATTTTTACTACATATTTACTAAAAACAAGAATCTAAACAACTAAAAGAATTTAAATCAAAAATAATAATTCAATAAACTGAAAAAACCAAGTTAACTTTGTTTTGATTAAAATTATAATGACATTGATTCTCAAAATCAACATTATCAACACAGAGACTAACCATAACCCAAGATGTTTCAATAAAATAACATCTGATATTATCATATAGTTTTCACTAACATTATATGATAATATTTATATGGAATAAATATTTCAAGCAGAAGCGCTATTCTAAAACAGTGCATCTTGTTTTATACTGAAAACAATTATTTATTCCTGCAAAAGTTTAACAATATACAAAAAATATAGTAAAAAACTTAGGAATAAAACTGACCATAGTTACTAGTAATGGTGGCCAGTGAAATTTATACAAAAATATTAAATAAACAATTAAATCTTCTGAATCAAACTATAATTAATATCTGGTGTCCCAAAAAGGAATTCACTTTAAAACAACGAAAACAGAAATACTTTATTTTAACACGTTTTCACAAAATTACCTGACACTCATTTCAGAAAAAATATGTACGAAATATCACGTCACCCCTCCTGCACGCACTCCGCCATACGAAAACGTACATCTGCGACGACTCAATGGCAGAGATAATGTGGGATGGCTTCAATTTCCTCAAGAATATCTTCCTTCAGCTGATGGAGGGTAGCTGGAAGGTTGATGTACACTCGAATTTTTAAGTCCCCTTACAAATAAGTCTAGTGGAGTAAGGTCAGGCCTTCTCGAAGAAAAGTTTATGTCACCGAATCTGGAAATGACTTTCCCAGGAAACAGCCACCTTATTGAAGTCATGGAGTCTCTCCCTGTGTGACTCGTGGCTGCAACCAAATTCTTCACCTCTTAAGCTGATGTAATGTCACCATGGGCGGCAGTAAATGATCATTAATCATTGTAATATAACATGTACAATTGACTGTCAGAGTATTCCCCTGGTCATCCTCATAGAAATAAACAGTTAAGATGCTTGTTTCAGTCATCTCTACCCAGGCAGTCACCATTGGGGAATGTCATGGTGGAAGGACTAATAGGTGTGCTCATAGCGCAGACGAAAACTGGTCCGTTATGCGCATGACATCAGTCACGAGACAGCCTAGCCTCTTGGCTCAGTCTGATAGGTCAGGTCGCCTGGGAGCTTTTGGCTTTTGTACTTGTCAACGATTCGCTTGTTATATTTAAGAAACTGAATGTTGATAACGATAAAGGGACTTGGAGGTTGGTTGCAGACGAAAACTGGTCCGTTATGCGCATGACATCAGTCACGAGACAGCCTAGCCTCTTGGCTCAGTCTGATAGGTCAGGTCGCCTGGGAGCTTTTGGCTTTTGTACTTGTCAACGATTCGCTTGTTATATTTAAGAAACTGAATGTTGATAACGATAAAGGGACTTGGAGGTTGTAATGTAAATTACAAATAATTTAAATAACTTCAAAATCAGTAGTTAACAGATAAAGATTAATTCGAAAGGGCTTACCCTAATGAAAGTGACTAGAAACAACAGTAATATTTATTATTATTACTGAGATATTAGATTATCACTCATTTTAATGATGTACCATACTATTATTTATTACTGCTCAATAAAATTGATTTACTTAGGTATTAAAATATTATTGTGTAAAACTTAACTTACTTACACAGTAATGGCCGTGCTTTCTTCAAAATCCTCTATGAATTATACTATTTTGTAATAATTCACAATCTGTAGTAAGGATGAATTCTCCCAAAATGATGGATAGTAGTTGGGTTTAATTTAAGGTTCACTTCACTTCAACTTAATATTTATAACTTTTCATTTTAACATGAATTTCACTTAGTATTCAATATAAAATTATCAACTTTTATTTGTATTCACCACTCACTGATAGTTATTATTTTAATTTAATATTAACTATAACTTTTAAATCAATATTTACATCTTTAATCTACAGGATTGTCTAATATCGAACATTTCATTGGCCTAAAATAGGTAATTTTATATATTGTATGCCTACATTAGATTTATTCAATAAATTTATCTAGTTTTTCTTCAATTTTCTGCTATCTTTGTCTGACCGTATCTATGGACTATTATTTAAATGCCTCAATTGGATGTAGGTTCTTAAAAAAATAATCGTTTGATTTCTTCTTCTGATATGTTCAGTTTTGTATGAACTAAAGAGAAGACCTTTTTTAAGGCACCTTTCCCACGAGAGACATCTTTTCCCCATGCACATTTATAAAAGCCTTCTTGACTATATTTGCGACTTCTACAAACTCAGTCGAAGAATACACAGCCCACCTTTTGACAGTCTCCATGTGCATCTGGCAAGACATTCTTTCACTAACTTGCTACTGGCAAAACCCAAACTAGGAAATTTTCTTTTTAACTTAAAAACTACGTATCCTGCAATATAACTTAATCCCTCCTCTGAAATTTTTTTTACCTTACTCTGCCCATTCCTCATAGACTATTTATCTGTGCGAGGAACTTTATCAGACAGAGTAAGGGGGCAAACCAGTACAGTATAAGGTGAATATTACTGATAAATCTTCCAGTCTAGGCCAGATTCGAACCAGCGCTATCTCTAACCCAAGCTCAAAGTCCTGACGCCTTAGACCACTCGGCCACCGGCTCGAAATTAAATCATTACATGTCTGATTATCTTTTCCGAAACTGTCCACTATAGGCCTGTCTATAGGCTGATCATACAAATCAGTGTCTTCATTCTTTTCAAGTTCCTAAACACAGAAGGCATCCTTCAAAATATTATAAATAATACCAGCAGTCGTGCAGGTTTCATCAATTTCAACTTGGTCACTTCTTAGAGGAACAGTACTTAAACATTCTTCATCGTCGGGTTGTGTATTAGACTTAACAACTGCAAACACATTGGATGAGTATTTTCCCGTAATTATGTGTAAGGTAATACATTAATGTACCACCGTAGTCTGTAGGTGAACTGTAAAGCATCAGGATGATCTGGGTTCGGCCCATACTTCTGATATATGAAAAAAAGTTTTCTAGTACATCTTGGTTTAATTTGTTTGTTATAATGTAAGATACTCGGTACTTTTTATTCAAGTATTGAAATAGACTCTTTAGAGATTTATTTGTAATAATACCTTTTGAAATGGTAGAACATATTTTCTTCACAGATGTTTTCAATAAAGTTTGACATTTTATCCAAAATATCAATTTATATTTCATTTTGTAAACCACAAGCACACTTCTCATTGACCGAGTTTTAGACAGAACTTGAGTTTAATACATCAAACCAGTCATTGAATAGTTGTATCATGTCAGCGGTATTGTTCCAATGTCCACTTAACTAGTTCTTTTCACCGAGGAACTTTAGTGCTTTCACTGTGTTGTTAGAAAACAATTGTACCGCAAGTTTAACATTTTGCTTTTTTTTAAATAAACATGGTCTCTTAATCTTAAATGCGATTTTCAGATCAGCTTGTTGCATGTTTATAATGTCCTTGACACAGTCTGATGTAAGCATTAAGCCAATTGAGTTCACAAAACCGCTATTATATATCTCTGGATGGGTCATGAGGGTTCGGAAATGTTGTTTTATCTCGTGTAATGTCTATTTTTGACCACAATGCACAGTTTTTCCCCCTAAGTCACAAGTTATAGTCATTACTTCAAATTTGGCCTCTTCAACAATCAATGTCGGCGAACAATCAATGTCAGACACCCAGCGATGTAGAGTACTTAAAGCTGGAAGGAGATAATTAAGTCTTGATTGTAAATATTTATACGCCTTTGCACAACCAGATCTAAGAGAAATAGCACTAGCAATATCTTCACTCTGCCAACGTATGCGTTTACTAGGATTAAGAAGAGATTTGATTTAACAAATAATAAGGTTAACGTACCTTTTGTCGTCTTCAGCTACAAAATCCTATTTATTGGATTACCGGTTTCAGAGTAAAAACTCCATGTTCACATCCATTGTACGTTGTCAAAAGTCACAATAAAACATTATAATGTACAAGTATAATGTTTTAATGTGACTTTTGACAACGTACAATGGATGTGAACATGGAGTTTTTACTCTGAAACTGGTAATCCAATAAATAGGATTTTGTAGCTGAAGACGACAAAAGGTACGTTAACCTTATTATTTGTTATATATATCAGCTCAGGAGGCTTTAGCAATGAATAGATTTGATTTGTCCTGGTGAAAAAATTGGGGACAAAATGTTTTTAACTTCATTCTTAATTTTACTTTAATTTTTACAACAACAAATAAACCGAGAAGTTTAAGTTGTTCGTATAACAAAGCCTTCTCCAAAACAATATTTTCATTTTTTTTCAGCCATTAATTTAATGGACTCCTTAAGCTTTTTATTTTCATCCTCTAACTGTTTAAATTTCTCTTCCATTACTTTCAGTCTAACAGATATGTTTTGTTCCGGGTTTTCAACAACAGTTCATATTTGTTGTTAGGCCTACTGTAATCAGGGCTAGTGTCAAGTAATTCTTTTACTAAACCTTTTATTTCCTCTTTCATTGCCCTAACCTCTCTGTTTATAATGGTTTGTGTTTCTATTTTCCCTGGTAGATAATTAGTTGGGATTGCGTCGTTTTTCAGGTTTCTTAACGAAAGAGAATTATACTTCAAGAGTGTATGTTTTAGTGAAGTTATAAAACAATCGTCTGAAAACTACAAAACAGATGTAGCATTTTTTACATTTATTTTGTTCAAATTAGACTAAAATGAATAGTTTTACTAAAATATTTTTAGAAATAGTTTGAATATTGATAAATTAACAAAACCTTCAGCATCTTTTAGCCAATAACATTCTTAACAATATTATTGTATGTGATTTATAAAAAAGTCACATATTGATTTTTTTTATTTTACTGACTGCATAGAAAACTAAATATATCAACTTTGCTCTAATAGGATGTAACAAATTTAAACGGAAGATCGTATATACGTGTCTGGATTGTTTATGTAGTGGGCAGACAAATTGCATTAGTTGTTAGGAAATAAGTGGTGATGAATCCATCAAGTTTTTAGGTCTCACGCTTGGAATTAAGTTGGAAATTTCATATTAGTTTTTTTAGAAGAAAGATTAATAATGCTTGAAAATATTATGTGAAGAGAAAGTATTAAGAACATTGCATTTTGCCCTCATTCATAGTAGGATAGCGTACGGAACTATAGTACAGGAAGGTAAGTATGTATCATGTATAAAACATTATTGACACTTCAGAGAAACTGTTTAATCCAAAACCTGACTCTAACCTTCTTTACCAAAATCTTTTCCTACATGGCTATTGAGTTTTTTAATTACCTCTCAGCTAATCTTAAGAATGAACCTAGTTTACTAAGGTTTTCTAAAAAAAGTAAATAGCCACAGCAAAAAAGAAGATGGGCTAATGTGGAACGTAATAATATGGTATTATATATAAACGTAATAAGGTGGCCACTGTAAATGGATCAGGTGGGATTTTAGTGGCCACCTGTTCCAGTTACATAATAAAATTCCCATCAATTAATTTGACCATGTAAATGATATTCCTATCGTTCCTCCCACTAATCTAATGATAGTGATTTTTTTCCTTCCACTAATGAACACTATCACAATTACAGCTAGGCCTATTTATTTTCTTTGGGAAACATTTACTTTTAACTAGGATTCTGTACAAAACTCCTCTCTATTTTTTAATATGTTTAAATTCAACCACGGACAAATAACTCTAGCTTTGCCCAACTTATTACGTTTAATTGCATTCTAGTTATTTACAGTAGAAATTAAAATATCACAAAAATATTTATAACTTACATTTATATCATTCCAATCTACTGAGCATAACACATCTATTAATAATTTATAAGCTAACTTTGATTCTTCCGGCGAACATTCATGAGACAATACATTTATATCTGTAAACTGAGACATTCTTAAATCTAGCGCATAATGAAAAGTTAAAGCAATATCAAATAATGTACTATTAAATTTATATAGATAATGATGTCTAGTGAAAACGTGATTGAATAAATTAAAGTGATGTCTAATTATTCTAGGACTATTTACCATAGAAACAAAACCACTGTTACTTAATAAGATATTATAATTTAGCGTATCATGTTAGATTAAAGGGCAATAGGCCAGGAATTAGTATACTGGAGAGATAGGACATCAGCAAACTTACCTTAGAAGACAAGTTCACTAACAGCAGAGTTGTAGTAACATATACACAAAAGAATCATATAACCACAAATTTTCAGTACCACTGGCACTTTCTTCAGGTGAGTAAGAGAGAGACTCACACTAAAAATTAGTGATTATTTGATTCTTTTGTGTATATGTTACTACTACTCTGGTGTTAGTGAACTTGTCTTCTACGGTAAGTTTGCTGATATCCTGTCTCTCCAATATATAATTTAGTGTATCAGTGCTTTGATCTAAGGAGGTTTACGTTTATATCGCCCAAATATAGAATATTACAATTTAGATTAGGCAGAATAGTTGTTAATTCACCAATAAAAACTTTCTGGGGTAATCTGAAATCTCATAGAAAAAAATCACACTCAAGACAAGATCTCTGAAAGTTAACTTTTAACAATAACGCATCAGCTGATGTCATATTAAAATTAATTTGAGTAACCTTTTTTATACTGATCATAGCATAACAGATCACAATATCTGATCTACAACTAACTTTACATTCCTAATTATATATTATAACTAGGAATGTTATAATAAATAAACTGCAATACCTTAATATAATGAAATAAATAACTGATTTTATTTAGCTAATCTCAGTGAAAAGAGGGAAAATTGTTTCTAGCACTTCTTATATATACATACAATACATTTAATTATGATTAACTTGTATTTGTTGAAAATAAGTGCTTCCTTATTTTTGCAATCCAGAACTCCTTGATGTGCCTCTTCTTAAATTGAATAATCAACGATGGAGTACAACCCTTTTTAAAGACCGGAAAGCTACATCACCCAGATGACTTGATTGATTTTAAAAAAAATTCAATTCAAAAGTATTTTTATTTCACAAAAAAATGTAAAATAGTACAAAATTAACCTATCCTAAACAATATATTAAACTGTTTACTTTATATAAACTAAAATAATTTTTGTGATAAAAAGTTCGGCACCCTGAAGGAAAAACTTGTGTTGGGGTTATCTGCATTATAAAAAGAAACAAATTAATTTATTCTGAAAAGAGAGACTATGCGCCAGCCAAGAAAATAAAAGTTTCTTACAATATTCTTAATAATTTAACAAAATAATCAAAATAATAATATACTTGTGTGTACTAACAGCATGAACTATTATTGACAGATATTACCTCTTATTATTGACAGATAGAATAACAATTACATCAATATTTACAGCATATGTTTCCAAGTACGCATTTGCACGCACGCACGCACCCGCACACGGACTCACACATCACTTTTTAACAGTTTCAAAGATAGCTAAGTGACAATTCTTAAAAATTCCTAACAATACTATACAGTAAACAAAAATTGTTTCAATGTTTTAAAAAATTGATTTAAGTTATTAAAAAAAGCACTTAACTGTACAGAAACTAAGTTATACATTCTAGAAGCATTCCAAGTAAATGAATGCTGACATACAGTAAGTCTCGTTTTAGGTACTTGGAATACAGTGGTATTTGGAACATAGTAAGTACAGTGGTATTGACCCATCCTACCTCCCACACACAGTGGTATGAACCACCCGCCCGAGCCCAACCAAGCACGTACAGTGGCATTGAATATGTAAGTACAGTGGTATTAGCACACCCGCCCACCCATACACGGACAGTGGTATTGACCTACCAGCTCAATCATACTCATACACTGGTATTGAGTGTAAGGTGAATTTTCCTTGGGAGTATTTCACCTAGTTCAACGTTAGTACGCTTGCTGTTTTGCTCTGTATTTCTCATCATATAACTAGTCAACCTGATAGGTAAGGGCTAAGTAGTTAGCTTTGAGTTCTTCATTTTCCTTCCTGATTTGATGTAATTCAGACTTAAAGTCTAAGATGGATTACATTTATGTAATTCAACTCCCGCCACCTCCATCCTAAATTCATTTACGGATTTGAGTTCATTGAAGACATTCTTTTAACTTGATCACTTGCCAAAAGAAGTGTTTCAATAGTTTTAATCATTGAAGAGGAGAGAGAACTCTCATATTGAGAAGAGGGCTGCTGACAATCTTTACACCTCCACTACTTGAAAGAACATGTGTTTTCTTACCTCCTAGGTCAGACATTATGCAGCTAGCATTCAAAATACTACCACAGCTCCTGGTGCACAGTACATCACTTGTCTCAATTCATATGTTTTTGCACACACCAAAGAAAGCAATTTGTAAAGGAGCTAGAAAAAATATATCACTTATTGAGTAAACGTATAAATCACGTGTGAACAAACAAAACTAACTAGTTCACATCGACTGTAGACACAGAGTGATAAGTGGCTCAGTGGACTGAGTTGGTCTGGACTACATAAAGGGCTAAACAGGTTAAAAAGTTATCTGACACATTTTGTGATAAGTCAATAAATACTAGTGATGGAACAGTACCATTGTGGCATAATTGGAGTGCAATTTTTTAGAACTATGGACTATCAATCTTAGCGTGTCAATGGATTAAAGCACATGCTGAACACTTTGATTTTAATTGAAAAAAAAAGAGTATGATGGCCGATTTTGATGGTTAAAATCACAAATCCACTCTATCCATCAACAATGGAAATTATTCTACAAACAGTCCCCTCTCTACCAGGATTATTTCTTTTGATAGCGCTCCAGTAGCAGAGAGTAAATCCTCAATTGTCACAGATCCAGCACAATGATGTTGTATCGGGTAAAGTTTAGGATTTTTTTCTTTTTTTTCTCAAAGTAGTTAGTAATTCAAAGTGCTTTTTGATTAGTGAAATAAAAGGTACAGTACCTTGAACAGTCTAAAAATGTAGGCTTTACTCATTTCCCAATAAAAATATATTTAAAAACAGATAAAAGAAGTGAAGACAAACAATTCTTAAAATAATTATAAAACATGAGTACAATATTAAGAATCAGTTTAAAGTAGTCAGTATTCTTCAAAAAGTCTTTTTTGTAAGTAAAAAGTTAAGAAATGGGTGAATGATATTAATGGTGTGTACTGTGTATACAATATATCTGATAGGTAATTGATAATAACCAGCAGATATGAATCCTGGTCCTGTTTTGTAGTAAAAAAAACCTTGCTCTGACAAATGCTCAGGAACTGGCATTTTTATCAATCGAGAAGAGACTGACTAGGAAATACAATTTTTTTTGTAAAAAAGTAAAGGAGTGCAAATTACCTGATAAAATGGCAAACTGGAGGAAGACACATACACAACACAAAGAAAAGATAGCAAGTGAAATATTTCAGCACCACCGGCCCTTTCTTCAGTCACAACGGTACTGAAACTAAGTGTACTTGTGACTGAAGAAATATTTTACTTATTATCTTTTCTTTGTTTTATATATGTGTCTGCCTCCCATTAATTATTTTATCAGGCATGCTGCTCTAATTTCCTTTTTTAATAAAATCATAATTCTAGTGACCTAAAGACAACCTTTAGGAAAGAAAATTCGTGTTATGTGTTCTGACTGTATTTGTTTTCTTCTACACTCTCTTAGTAGACTTGTCTTCTATTGTAGGTTAGCTGATGCCTTATCTCTCCTCTTAAAGAAATTTTCATTTTCATTATTAAGATGCTGATTGTCAAGATATGGGCGAATATGATGAGTGTGAATATATATGGCCGAATATAATGAGGGCGATAGGCGAGTGAGTGTGATGAGTGTAGATGAAGAAGTGTAGTCATAGTTACTAATTATGGTTAACTGTTCCTCAGAAAGAGATATTCATTAATAGCCCAATAGCCAGGGCAACTATGGGACCTACTGCTTTACATGGAATCCAGAACACATAGTGTTGGTCTTATTTTCAGCTAACTGATAAGCCTGGCACTCAGTTCTCCTCCCTACACATCTGGATCTTGACTACCATCCAACATGGACCCAGACTTCTCTAGTAGTGTCCACGTCAATGGTAACCATTGAGTGGACGTTGTGTCGGTATTAAGAGGACCGAGCATAGAACCTACCACCTTAATCTCAACACTTTATCCCCAAGAAGCTGGGTTACAGCACTGCGCTACCAGTGCCTACTTTGGTTATGTTTGATTAGAATGTTAAGAAAAATTGTAAGCCAGTATTCAAGTAATCATATTATTTGGTTTAAATTTAACTTTGTTTGATCCAATATGTTCATAAACTCTTTGGGCATTACCTAGAATAAAAGCCCATTTCAAAACATCCTATAGGTAGATAAGAAGGGTTAAAGATGGTCAGTGTATTACCTTGCCATGGGTGATGTTAAAGAGAGTCATGCGCTCATACTCTTGCTGGGTTGTCATTACTCGTTCCTCCCCTTGGTACACCTCCACGTAAGGGCGACATCCATCTCTAGCAAACATATTCAAACACTCAACTCCTATTGCTAACTACACTTTAAAGCTAGGTGTATGAAGTAAATTTAAAAGAAAATCTCATTCTATTGATAAAATATAGACCCATGAAGAAGCAGAGAAAGTAGAAACATTTCTAAACTAAGCAGTAAAAGTAGGCCTGCAATTGAACCGAGAACGCGAAAATAAGCACATAAACTGAACAGAAAAGACAAAGGCAAGAAGTGCTCAAACGTGAATTCAAATACTTAGGAATTATAATAAAGTATGACAACAGAGAAGAAGTTCAAATTCAATGTAAATTAGCAGCTGCAGATAGTACTTATTGAAGCCTGGCAACATTCCTTCGGAGTAAACAATTAACATGCAAAGTTAAATTAAGAATTTTCAAAACCTTGATTCTTCCAGTTTTATTGCACGGTTACAAATCATGGGAACTTGCAAAAAAAAAAAAAAAAAAACCTAAAAGAAAATAATAACATTTCAAAACAAAATACTCAGAAAAATTGTTGGATCTTTGCCAGAAGGAAATACAAGGCAGATCAGATAAAAACAAAGAATTATGAGAAATGTACCAGGACCCTGATGTGGTTACGCTGATAAGAAGTAAAGACTATGTGGAGAGGAATTTCAGAAAGACTGGAGCTAAACTAGAAGAGACTCAAAATAAGAAGATGGAGGGAAATTGTTGACAAAACCAAAGACCACCTGGGTTTCGAGTGGCTATAAGAGTGTTATAAATGTTTAAGGACCAGTGATACAGTCATCTGGCTTGTTGGTTTAGATCTTATTCTTGAGGAGGAAGTTGTGTTGTTCAAGACCCAAGCATTCCTTAAGCAATACACATGTCTTGTACTGTACTAAATGAACAATTCTGATACCTGGGCTTTAACTCTGTGACCTGAAATGAAATGAAAAACGTCTTTATTTTCAGGCGAAGTTAGGATGTATCAGTCCTTTCTTCCACTTAACCTAATATTATATGTACACAATTCAATATATAAAAAACTTATCTAAGTAAAACAAAAGAAAACTATAATATAAATAAATTGACATTATAATAAATATACTACCCTAATTGAATAGGAATGATGTCAGTAATAATTAATCAATTAATTCATAACTGTAATTTAAAAACATAAAAGCAAATAAATCATAGATACATTTAAAACAGGTCCAAATACTTTATATTTTATAATTTCCTAACACACACATACCTACTTCACCACAGAGAATTAATATTCATCTCTGTGATGACATTTACTCTCCCACTCGCTCAATTAAACGTATACACAAACACACACGCATCAACCATGCCACTCCCCACATGAGCACCAGCCACAGCCACCGAAACTCACAGCCCACCCGAGCCCCACAGCAGATGGGTAAAACAACACAATATCGCTAAAATACAAAATCTGCATTCCAATTTCCAATTTAATTGAGCGTATGTAAAGTTTTGGAGATTTCATGATGAGTTAGTGAATGAATATTGTTCAGGTTTTATATGGTCATGCAAACAAATATGAATGAATTTTGTCCTTATTAGTAATATTAGTACTAATTCACAGTTTTTACCAGTAATGAGTTACACATTCCATGAGTCTGGACTTCTAATAACATTACAGAAATAACCTTTTTGTTAAGAGTGGTAATGAATGAATCAATATACAACATTGAAAATTAACGATTTTTAATTATGACACCTTCCTTGCTGTTTGATTGAATAATATATAATGAAGCATTATATATTCTCAAAGATATTCAAAGAATATATATTCTCTACGAACTTTATAATATTCTTCATCACAATTTTTTTTGAAAAGTGCTAATTAAATTGCATACTTACTTCATTGTACCCGTATAAGTCATGCCTACATCCAAATACCTATGACCACCAGGATTGAAACTGTTTAGACCCTTCTGATGGAAATTAAACTGTGAATTCTTAATTTGCTTTGAGGAGATGATAGTAACACTGAAAATTATCTTTTGATATGAATTTTGTGAATTAAATTTCCCCAGGTAAATCTGCCTAGAATTCTACAAATATCTCTTTGATTCATTAAATGGTAGCCAGACGCCCTTTATTTTGTACTAAGTATTTGGCGAGGAATATTTTCTCCACATGTTGGTCTTTATTTGCATATGTACTTATCATAGATTGAAATTAGTTAGTATTAATCCATACCTGACTTTATTAAAAAGCGGCACAGGCTGCAGTGTGATGGAGATTAACTTCATAGGCTGGAAGTGGGGTGTATATGGAGGTGACCTCAGGACGTCCGCCAGATAGTGAAGGTATCTGAGGACAAAGGATTGGTGAGATGGCTAACAATCTACATTGTGGTAGACATTCATTATGAAGCATAATAGAGTAAATGTTATAAAGACACTTTTTGTTACTTTATATGAACATATAAGCAGACAATCTCAGTAATAACACATCACTAATAGTGAAAATTATCGTAGAGCAGAAAAAAGTAAGACATTTTCAATCATGCAAGAAGAAAATGTACCATGTTCTGAATTGTTATAACCAAAGTCTTATTCCCAGTTTTTTGTAAGATGTAGGCAGGGATCCTTGAAAACAAACCTTCCAGGTGAAGGAATTATACACTTAAACTAAACCCTTTGAACACTACTCGATACTAGGGATGTGCCATATTAGTTGTTTCTTAAAATCTGATGTGTCTGCATCAGCTGCCATTCCACATCAGTTGAATAAAACTAATGTGTGACATTAGGTTTTGACCTGCCTGTTGTGAGTGGGGATGCAACTATTGCAACATAACCTGATGTGTCTTGATTGATGTGAGTGGATGTAGATGCTGATGCAGTCCCTTAAACAGTTTGACCAGTTTGAATACTAGATTTTTGACGAGTGACGACTCACATCTACATCAGAACAAACATTAACCAGGTAGTGGTTGTGTGTGAATGTGGACAATTCAGTTGGTTTACTTAGCTGTTGCTAGTTGCTACCTAATGCGAGACATTAGTGGATTTTATAAATTAGATTCGCAGTACATCAATTGCGTGAAGTTAACTAATGTAAAAAACCTAATGTCGTTGTTTCGGGCCATCCTTACCTGATACAACTTATATAAAACTGTCACATATTTCAAAATAGAGAACACAAAACTATTAGTGAAAATGTAAGGATTTAATGTAAACACTGTTTTGAGTTATACCATTGAATATAAAAACAAGACAACTGTCCACACTTATGGGTACTGTGAATCCTGTTTTCCTACCCTGTGAAATTAGTTCTTGTTCTGTTTTCACAGGTAGCTCCAGCTAACCCTCGGTCTCTCTTCAGCACACACTACAGTGACTAATGGCTGAGTTAATAGCATGCAAAACAGTCGTATAACAGACACACGTATAAAGCAAATGGATTGCTTTGGTCTGTCAGTATATTTCTATAATCTACGGTTATACTAAATCATTAATTATTTTCTGAGTGAATTGTCTAAATATACATCGCTTATGTAGACTGCTGTGTACAGGACCTTCTCAAGAATGTTTGAAGACAGCGGTTTTTGGCGGGTAAGCACTTCTGTCTGTCTCTCCACGTCTTCTCCTCCTCCACCTGTACCCTCCGAAGTCCCCTTTCTCTTCCACATCCCTCCACACCTGGTCTATCCATCTTCCTCCCGGCCTTCCCCTCGGTCTCCTTCCTCCCTCTTGTTTCTCCAAGGCTAATCTTTGGCATTCTGTTATCTTCCATCCTCTTCACATGACCCATCCACTGTATCCTTCCTTCTTTCCATCGTTTCCTGTAATGTTATTACTCCCAGCCTCTCTCTGATTACTTCATTTCTTATTCTGTCTCTTCTACTAACCTTCTCTATTCCCCCTCAGGAATCTCATCTACGCTGCTAGTAATCTGCTGATGTCACTTTTATTCCATGTCCATGTCTACGCTCCATATAATAAGATTGGCTGGTAATACATTTTATACATTAACAATTTTGCCTCCTTCCCAATATTCCAATTCCATAGTATCTTTTTCACTTTTTCACAATGCGCTATATATTTACATAAATTTATTTCAGAAAGTTCATAAACAGCTTTTCAAATTTGTTCAGACAGTTTAGAACATTTTGAACAGCTCTAACTATACTAGAATGTTATTATAACCCTCCCTAAGCCTTTTTTAAATTTATTTGTAACTTTTATGACCATTAAAGATGATAAAAGGTTATTTACAATTCTGAAAATATTTTAATTAATTGTTTTTCATTCAAGTGAGCCGAATGTTGAAAGCTTCCTGCTTTTTACTTTCTGGCAATATATGTTTTATTCTTAGATATTATGTTTTACAGGTTTAACATGAATGTAAAACATAAGGAATCAACTATAGCAGTCCCTAGTTATCACATAAATCTAGGAATATCGTCTCTTACACTACAGGACCTAACCCTCTCAAACTTGCAGACTTTGAGAAGGGTTTAAGAGGGATCCATTTAACAGTGGTAAATCTGTACATCTTTGTATCACTAATGTATGCAAAAAATAACTTACACGAATGTTCAATTAGAGAACATATTCAATACTCTTGGGCAATCAGAAATAGACGTTCCAGTACACAGGTTAGCCAAGACTGGAAACTCATACAAGGTCAATTGTATAAAGTTTATAAATAAAATACCAATGTCTGTTAGAAGTGCGCCTATCAAGTCTTTCAGCTCAAAAATGTATAGCTGGTTAGTATTTAATCCTTTTTATAATATTGCAGTTTTTAGACTTGAATACTGATGTTACCATTAATTTTAATTAGTTTAGATTAGATTAAGGTTTTTATGTAAAAACACTTGACGAAACCTATTTCATGTAACATGTGTGATCAATAGTTAATAAAGATTCTTAATTTTCAGGTTGGCAGCCAATACAGTTAGATTTCACTTTTTTAATTTTAAAGTTATATTTAAATATAACTTATTTAAAAATAATTTATTTTTTAATTTATTAAAAATAATACAGGAAATTATTTTTTAAAGTTATATTTACTAACCTCATTTCTGATGGTTGAAGACCTGGAGGAGTTCTTCTCACAGCAAACATCTGCACAGCATCTTCAGGGGTTTTCACAAAACCCACAAACAGAAGAAATGCACTAACCAACATAGCAGAACTTGCTTTGCCATCCTGTAGCCACACCAATAATTTAAGTTTAAGTTTTGTAAAACTGTTAATTGAGAATACTGTACAAAGTATTTTTCAGATTATTTCTATAACAGATTCCTTATAAATCTTTTTATTGATAAAAATCTTGTTTTTTAATGATGCTACGTTGTCATACTTCCTACATACTTAATCTTAACCCTTAAAACGCTGAGTAATTTTCTGTAATTTTTCAATTAACGCTTAATTTTCTTGAATATATATAATTTTAGTTTTTGTAAAGTTATATTTTTTTAAAATCTAAACCAGGATAGTACAATGTAAAAAAAAAAAAATAATAATAACGATATTGTATTTTTATATTCATTTTTTATTCATTACAATGTTTAGTCAAAACTGTAAAAACGAAATATTATTGGATGCAATTAAAAAAATTTTATACTTGCAAAAATAAATTTTTCAACTGAAATATGATTTTAGAATGACAATTTCTTCCTTAGAAAGTAGCAGCCGTATGAAAAACTTCAAAACTATAAATTGTATAGCCATTATAAAAATATATATAATATAACTCAATAAGACAACAGATTATACAAAGTTTATTATTTTGAATTTACTCTATATTTTTCATTGTGAAGTCTAGTTTTATTTTTGTTGTAAATAGTGTTTATTTTGTGTACATAATCTGTTTGTTTACACACCGGAGGTTAGTACAATGCACGAGACAGACAACAAATAACTGCAGACTGACGAGCGCCAGCCGGTCGCCGCGTCATGTGACTAGCAGATGCGTATATATTCGCTGCGAGCGCTAGCGGTTACCTCGATAGAGGCAATAATGAATGAAAACTTCATATTATTTACATTCGTTGCCTAGTAACCAGTCCAAAGGTCTCGAAAATGAATAATAACCTGAAAATAGTCTTGACCTTGAATCTTAGAACTCGCTACGTTGTATTAGGCCTGTTCTAGGATTATTGTTATCAGCTCGCGAAATATTACGTATAACATGTTACGGGCAATTGTAAACATGCGTATATATACGGATGCCGCGTTTTAAGGGTTAAATGTATATTTATAAAACTGATAATCATAACATACTTTAATAAATTATTTCATAGACAAGATTTCGTTGTTTACACTTTTTGCATCCTCATTTATTAATTCCTTCCATCCAAAATTCTAACTTTTTTATATTTAATACTCTTTTTCCTCAGTTTAGCTATTGGTAAAGACATATTGTTACAAATATGACAAAGAAAATTTGATATTCCCTTTTAAAACTCATTTATGTTTGATTAACACTACAGAATACTCACCATACAATGTACAATGCAGACATTACGAGGGTCTAGCATAAGGAACTCGTACATGTCCTGACAAAGTGTGTACAAGGAGTGTAAGGGAGGTGCTCGTCTTAATACCCCACCCCAACCACAGTCAACCACCTGAAAGATGTCAACTATACAGCTGATAACATCAACGACCATTATTTTCATTAAACATATGTTTCTATTTTTCTAAGTGTCAGGTTGGTATGAAAATACACTGAGATTAAATTAAAATTACTATAATATAAGCTATACTAACTTTGATGTGATACTTATTCAACCATTTGAGGACCACTATTACTAATAATAAAACAAATAATAAACAGCATATTCAAAAGCGTCTTAAAATTCATTAAAAATTATTCATTAAAACAAATCTAACGACAACTACAAAGCATACAAATAATTAGAATTACTAAAAGAACAAATTTGTTTATAACATATTTACTGGGCTTGTCAATACCCAACCTTTTTATTTAAATCCAAACATGTTTTTAAACATTTTAACTATGTATCTTAATCTTAATTTGCTTGGGGCATGTGTATTAAATAAAGTAAAAATATTCTGACACAGTCCTTATTTAATTGGTATACATATGAGAAACAAATGTGAAGAAACTTTTAGTATTTTATGAAAAAAAAGCAAAAATATCTTAGGCCAGAAGAATAAGCCAGGCCCTATGTTTGATACCGTACATTAAAAATGTTTAAAAACAGAAATTATGGTGGTAAATTTATTTAGAACTAAACAACATTTATTACAACACTTGCAACGATTGGCC
>JAQJVL010004269.1:0-47337 GCA_035578905.1 Stictocephala bisonia | reverse complement strand
CTAAAATCTCCCAAACACTTTGTCCCCATGTGCGGGTTACAGCACTGCGCCACCAGTGCCGACCCATATTCACCCATATCTTGATGATTGGCGTCTTAGGAGTAAAAAAATAAAAGATTTATCTTTAACTTAAGTATTTTTTATGATTTTTAAAAGTTCCTTGCAAACCAGCCAAAAAAGCCTGCCAACTTTAGTAAGAATATACTGTTAGAAGTAGGGTTAAAGATGAACTTGAAGTAAATAAAACATCCATTTCTATATTATTGGCGCATTGTTCTAAGATAAAGCACTTATACAGTTGTAAGATTTTTATGAACAAATTCTTCATATGACCAACAAAATTACACTTTAATTTGGAATTAATTTTTCTGGCCCGAGATGCTTGCAAGAGTTTCAAGCACTTTTCAAAACACGGGGGACAATAATTACTGTTTTACGATTACCATTAATGTTCATATTTTACTTGCAAAATACTGTACTCTTATTATATTTGACTTATCTAAAGCTTTCGATATTGTTTCACATTCTCTTCTTTTAAGTAAAATTGAGATTTTATGGTTTTAATAAAGATGCTTTGTCACTTTTGGCATCTTACCTTGATTATCAGGAATAAAAATAATTGTGTAGTGCTGAATATTACTGGACATTTTTAGTTTACATCCCTAAAACTAATTCTTTAGGAATATGGCTTAAAGAGCTTGGCATTAGGAAATCCAAAAGTGATGTGGAATATGTAATGGCATTAAGTTGTGTTGCTTCTGTTTTGCTTCCGTTACTGCAGCTGTCCTACTCCACTGAGTGAGAGCCTGAGTATATCTTGTTCTGCAGTTTGTTTTTGAAAACAATTCCTTTTGAATTTGTAAATTAATTCAACCTATAGTCATTCCAGTGATTACAATAAATTTTAACAAATCACTGTTATCCTCTAAATATCCTTAATGTGTGACCTAATCCATAATTATTTTTTCTCAACAGCCCCTCAGACTAAAGACCCATCAGAATGTTCTATTTATCTAAATGCATAGAAGTAAGTAGTTTATCAACAAATTTTATTGTTTCCTGAAATCCAAATATGTTCTTGTCTGTATTTTGCTCTCTTTATCAGTAGACTACTATACTTCCAGTGCCCCTTAAACAATTACATGTACTAATGATATTTGTTATGTCAGTAAAAAAGACATGTTTCAATTTTAACACTTTTCTAAAGTGTTTGATCTGGTTTTTATTCCCACTTCTCTTTTTAACCCTTTCAGGAGTAAAGACGTCATATGACGTCCTAATTTTCGTGACTGAAATAAGTATTAGTTTAGAAAAAACAAAGTTGTAGAGGAGTAAAAAAATTAAATGTCAAAAAATGTTAGTTATTTATTATGTTATGTTATTTTCACTTAACACAGTACTAAATAATATAACACTAATGTAATATAAAAATAATAAATAAGAACACCTCTACCGTAAAATAAAAATAATAAAAGTAATCAATAATGTATTGAAAGTATAAAAGCGATAGCCAAGTGCACTGCAGACTCAATAAATGTACTGTGTGTAGTACATTTATTGAGTAGCTGACAGACAACTGAGAGAATGTAAGTAAAAAGCGCGCCAATGGGTGAAATGCTCGCCAAACGTTGTATCAGCTGCACGCCAGCTGATGACATCGGGCGGGAACAAAATCAGTTTAGAGAGAGAGGACAAATGAATGTTACCACTGACACAAAGAGTGCCAAAAAATGTGCACATCTGAAATTTGAGTTTGCTGTGGCAGATAGTAATAGTGTAATGTGTTAAGAATATGCACAATTAATTCTAATAAATTAAATAATTTACCATTACACAAGACGTCACATGACGCCCTTACTCATTTAGGCCAATTTATAAAAAGACGTCATGCGACGTCTTTACTCAATTTAGCTAAATTAACGCACTCCTGAAAGGGTTAAAATATAATGGGGTTCTATGTTTAATGTATTGACTAAATGAGGTTATACTTGTCTGTTAGTAGGGATGGCAACAATATATCGGAAATATAGATAAATATGTTTTAATATATTGATATTTTCTTTCGATAATATCAGTCATATAGATATTTTGGTCCGATATATCATATCACTAAATATTGTCGCTATTCTCTCCTCAAATTCATCATGTTTAGTAAAAAACATTTGAATTGTCTCTTATGTATACAAAACATGCATTAAAATATTACAGTATCTTTATTTAGTATTTTTACGCGGAGGGTTTAACACCACCTAAAATTTAGTTTAGTGGATTAATTTGTTTAATTTTTAGTGTTTATAAGAAGCTTATAGGCATTTTTAAATATGTAAACAAAACTAAAAATGTTATTACATTATTCTTATTTGATTATCATAATAATTAAAGTTATAATTATTCTTATTTTGTTCATTCAACCCCACAGACTACAACTTGTTTCATGTAAATAAATGTATTTCATTTTTACATTCAGTAGGCTATTCTAAATAGTGACAGCAAATCATAAGTGTATTTTTGGTCATGACATAAGAGTTGGTACATCATTTGTGGATCATCCATAATGTTGGCACTGGTGGCGCAGTGCTGTAACCCAGCTACATGGGGACAAAGTGTTTGGGAGATTGTAGGCGATAGGTTGGATGCTCGGTTCTCTTAATACCGACATGGCGTCCGCTCCATGGTTGCTATCGGCGTGGACACTACTAGAGAAGTCTGGGGTGTCCAGGTTGGGTGGTGATCATTGTGCGGGATGTTGTGTGGGGGAGATAACTGAGTATCAGGCTTGTCAATTAGCTGAAAATCAGACCAGCACTACGTGGTTCGGATTCCACGTAAAGCTGTAGGTCCCTTAGTTGCCCTGGCTGTTGGGCTATTAATAAATTGCCCTTTTCTGAGGAACAGTTGAACTCAGATAGTAACCAGACTACACTCATCCACGCTCTTCCTACACTCATATAACCATTCATATTCGCCTTAAAATACCAACAACGTTGTGTCGGCGTCTCATATGTAAGAATAAGAATAAGGATGTGAAGGTTTACTGACCACCTTAAAATAATTATTTATTTGGTCCAGAATGCACGTAAAACATTTAATTTTCAACAGATAAATCATTCACAATTCAATATATCGGTCACCTTACTATCCTAAATATTTTTCTTTCAATAGAATCATTAGATCGATATTTGGTTTACGATATAGCGATAATTCAGATCCGGCAATAGACGATGACTGTGATATCCATAACATGACGGTCAAACTTTCTGACAGAATGTAACATACCCAGAATTAATTATTTTAATTAAATTTTTGTTCTCACTACAAATATTGGTAGGTAAACTGTACCACTTAAAATCATAATATTAAATTTATTTACGGTCGTACTCATAGTACTTGTGCTGCTACCTATTTATTAGTTTAAACACTTAAAGATGTTACTGAGTCTATTTCAAGCGTGTTCATTAAATTTTTTTTTTGTTTGACAGTTGAAGATTATTTAAATCTTCATTGAGGCCAGTGGGGTTGAGCCCTGTAATCGGATATGAATAAAGCCATGCTTACAACCTTCCCTGGTCTAACATTGACAAAGATCCAACCTTCTCAATATTAGAAACATCATTGTTTACATTCCAACATTTAAATCTCTCCTCGTGTTTTATGGCCGAAAAACGTACTTTGAGGGCTTCCTGTGCCCTTCAGGATAAAAATATTGAGGAATCAATCAATACCTTAGTGCACAACTACAAACCTCAACTATTCATTTTTTGACACCTTAACCGTTTAAATTGCTCAAGAAATAAGGGAGGATTTGCATTGACAAAAAATGGCTTCACATACTTTATATAAGGATAAGACGACATTAAAAAAACTTAACATTCTGGTTATTTTTTTCCAGATTTCAACAAAAAGTGTGTTGGCATTAGAAAACATGAAGTTTGAATATCCCTCTGCGAGAAGGGATGAAAGTGTTGTAGATACTTATCATGGAGTTGAGGTAAAGTAAATGTATTTATTTGGTCTTATCAAAATCATTAATATAGCTTAAGAAACCTATAATTGATCATTATTATTTTTTAATTAAACTTTGTATTTTATTTTTCAAAGAACTGTAAAGCAAAAATTAAAAAAAATTTGCTGTGAAGTAACATACTATTATTTATATAACTTACATCGAGTTATTTTTTATTATTATTGGGTAATAAACTAATTTTTAGCTTATTTGCAACATAATGAATTTTTATTTCAAGTACAGCGTTTTATAGTATTATTAAGTTGTAAAGAATTACAATTTGTACATTGGTCTTTCAAAGGTCATCTCTGTATAAAATTGGAATACAAGTAAATTTTTTTTAGAAGGAACAATAGTACTAGAAGTTTACTACCCAGCCAGTTTGAACCTCAATTTTTAGTATCCAATTATAACCTGTTATTCTAAACAATTGTGTAACATAAACCCTCTGTCCAGATAAAAATCTCTTTTGTAATTTATTCTGTCCATTATTATCATGTTACATATAATAGATGGAAACTTTATAGTGGGATGAAAGTCTTGTACAAAACTCTGTTTCAACAAACTCCTTGGATAAAAAATACAATTGGTAAACATTACGTATACTAAAATAATAAGTACTATTAATCATAGCTGTTCAAAATTTGATTAAATAATTTTCAAAAAGATACTAGGAATATTCAAGTGTACTGTATTACAATTTATTTTTATAATTTATATTACATTATATAATATGGTTAGGTGTAAGAGAGGACTATTTAGTCCTGACCTTGCCATTAGTATACAAAGAAATTCATTGAAGACATTTTTCATTTCATTTTATAAACATTGGTTTTTATATTATATGTTATACACAAATTGTTCATAAATACATAAAGCAAAAAGGACTATTAACATTTGGCATAAAAAGGAAGACAACATCAACAAGCAGAGGAACAGAAGAAACACTTTCACCTTTGAAGTCTGTCTCATTGACCTTGTTGTGTGAGAGCCATCAAAGTCAGTCTGCAGCCAATGTCTTTGGCCCTGTCAATCAAGTGATAAAGAAATATTTTCCAGGATTAAATTAAGATGGCCCAATAGGATTGGATTTTAATTAATTAAATTAAATTAAATTAATTAATATTAATTAAATCTGAATAAGACTAAACTTAAGATTAAGCTAGGAAGATTACAATAAACATTTTTAATTAAATAAGATTTAAGATCCTTTTACACTTGTATTTTTGTGAATTATTTAGTAATAGATAGTGATTAATTACAAGTCTAACATAGCTTGCTTTTTGTTAACTCTTTTTTATTTTTAAACAGCTGAATTTTTATTTCCGTTATTTGTGATAATTATGCTGGTGAGCCTGCATCAGACTATTTTCTATAGTGAATCTAAATAATTACTTCATACATAATAAGAGAAGGAACATGATTTTTAACTCTTTAAATTTGTTTTTGCATAATTCGACGGGTTTGTAAATGAATGCATTGATTCATAAGACGCTGGAGACTCGGTAGTAGCATTGATTATATAAACATACAATAGATAAACCATCCAATAGGAATATTTGTGCCAGTAATTTTGTTAGTTTGTGTGGCCCGCAACCACAGCTGGTTTAAACTGCATTACATTTACATGGGACTACACTAGCGCTCCACAATGGACCACAATTAAACAGCTGATATTTTGAGACTCAAAATTTAACATTGGATGGGAAATCTATTTGTGTATAAAATCAATGGTAGTAGGCTGCTTTGTCAACCTAACCAAAGCCTTCGACTGCGCTCGTGACACCTCAGCCTTCTGCCTCGACATGCATGTGACTTTTGGTAACAAATATTAGTGGTATTAAGTAAAATCGTAAAATTTAAATTTATATTTAGTAGCTCACACATTGCACTTTAGTTGCAACCTATTTACAGTTTACCTATTTACAATACTAAAGAATGCAACTGGGCTTAATGACTGGATTTTTATGATGTCAAGCTTGAAACCCTAAGTCTCACCGTCTCTCATGGCCACAATTGAAATTGGTGTTGTTCAACTGCCTACCACCTTGCCACACTATTTAAATTAACTAAAACTAAAGAACTATCCATCTATTTATAATTTTAAATTACTTCTTTATTTAAGTCCTAACATTATGTATTATGCAGTTTATATAGATTGTGTAAGAAAAGTACATAGAACGTAGGACTGCTTAATACAAATTGTAGTTAATGTAGGACCTTCGCTGACAAGTATTTTTTCTTACTTAGCTAGGCCACAAAAAATGTAAAATTATTTCAATAAACTATTCTATTCTAAAAAAATATAAACACTCCAAAGATATATAACCTTTATTATAAACATCATTATTTACATTCTAACAGCTGATAAAATTACGTAAAAATAATTATTTACTTTTGAACAGTTGTCACTTTTTTACTAATTTAAATCTCTCGCCTTGTTATTCTTATAGAAAAAAAACATACTTTTAGGACTTTCTGTGCCATCAGGGTACAAATATTTAAACATTAAAAACTTATTGCAAAATTGCGAATCGGGACAAATTTGTTGAAAGCTCAATCGTTAAAATTGATAAAGAAGTAATTACCCACCCAGAAACGTAGTGTTTTGACCTACCTACCCAGAAACGCGGCGTTGACCTTGCCACCTAGACATGGAGAGCAGTGTTGACACAACCAACCACCTAGACACGTACAGTGGGTATTTGTTCACCTACCCAGAAATTTATGGCGGTGTTGACCCACTTGCCTGCCCAGACACGTACAGTGGTGTTGTACCAATTACCCACCCAGACATGAACAGTGGTCTTGAACCATTCACTTACCCAAACACGTACAATGGTGGTGACTCATTCACCTACCATGTTGTGTTGACAAAGAACTGTTTCATGTATTATATCTTACTATTATATAAAAATCTAATGGTGTCTGTGTGTGTTTTACTCAATCACGCAAAAACTACTAGGCCCATTCAGTTCCATCAGATGAAATTTTGCATGGACATTCCTAGGGTCTGTGGTTAACATATAGGCCTATTTTTATTTTGAAATTCCATCATGGCACCACCCTAGGGGCTCTAAGAAGTATGAATGCAAGCCATTTGCCAAAACCAATTTGATAATTGTTTATAATAGTTTCATTAATTAGCTGTTGGAATAAACAAACAACTTACATAGTTCTGAACACAGTACCTCGAAAAGAATACAATAGGTACCACAAGCATCTCACATGACTTCACATAGGTGAAAAAGCAAAAATACTATTATAATTCCCGTAGTTACAATTCCAGTTGATACATGGTCTAGATAATTTGCTTTATTTAATTGGTAATTTGCTAAACACTTCTATGTAATTGGTAGATTTAGTTACCGATATTTATTAGAATAAATAAATGAGCTGATTTCGTCCAAGTGACGTCACAGTCTACTGCGCAGCCTAGTTGTGATACCTGTTGTCTTTTCTATTTACTGTGATTCTGAAGTAAATACTGTTGCAAACCTAACCACAACGCACTTTTGCGCTCATGTGTTTCAAACGGAAGGAACCTGCACATTTTCACCAAGGGAAACACAACGTAAACCAACTGTAAATATTGTTTATAAGTCTTTTATAAAACTTTCTTTTTTATAAACATGATAATATTAAAAATCGTTTAAACAACCTAGAGTTAACTTATTTCATCCATGTTTTGTATTACTGACCTCAAATAAGTACAACGTAAACCCTGTACGATGGATTTGGCAGTGTAAGGATAAAGGGGAATATGTCTCAACAGAATACAATAAGGAAAAATTAACAACAATATACATATAGGATATACAATATAAATAAACAAACAAATCAATTTATTACAGTTGTAACAACTAAAAATACCTCAATCGGCTAATACAACCAATAATAATAATTATTTTAAAATTCCACTGTAAATTATCTTATAGTCCTTGTTTGAGGAGCTTAAGACATATAGATTTATACTGAGACTCTAGAATATGTCTATATCATCTTTTGAAAGTATCAGATTATGTGATCTCATCATACCTCCTTCACCATCATCAAGCCACAAAGCACTATAGAATACCCTATGAAACTTCCTATTAGACTAAAATAAACTAATTTAGATAATTCATATGCTTAAGCAGACAGTGACTTTTTCTTTTCTTACAACTTTTCTTTTCCTTTTCTTAGATATAAGTATGTCATCTAGTAGTAGATTCTTAAGTTGTTATGAAAGAGGTGGAAGTTACAGCATTTCCAGTTTTAATAAGGTCTCTTGTAAATTTTAGAGAATTTATGTTCAAACAACCTTAGGATTTCTATCATTACATGGAATTTAATCTAGATCTCAATCAGAGTCAAAACATTCATTTTTTTCACTCAACGTTTGGTAAATCAATGCTTTACCAATTTTTCTTGGTGTCAAGTTATTATTTTTCATCTATATATATATAAAATCCAATGTATGTTTGTTTGTCTATCCTTTATGCGCTACCAAACCGTCCAGCCGATCGCCATCAAACTTGGGGAAGTTGTTCTATATACCCCAGGGAAGGTTTCTGTCCTATTCCCGTTTCTTTAATCCCTCAGGGCTCCATCCCTTGGACTTCTAAAGTTTCGATGTTAATCAAATAGCAGGATGCATGAAGGTATAATAAGTCAAATATAAAAAGAATATCAGCTGTGGGTTTTAAATATGTCAAAATTATACTGTTTATATTTTTATGTTTTGATTTCTTGTGAAGCTATATTAATTGATTGATTTATTTGATTAACAGCTGTTAAATAAAAACAAATATAATAAAATTGTGGTAGGCAAAACTTTCAAAATTAAAAATAATTGAGTACAGTAGTAAACTACACAAAACATCAGTTGTTGTTAATTGGATACTATGTAAACTGAAAGGTTGCTGCACATTTCAATGATACAATCAAAACTCAATATTATGACCGGCGAAGTGGGCGGGTACAGCTAGTTGTTAATATTTTAGTTCATAATCAAAATGTTTACCTAGAACAATACACAGTATTTAATTTCATGCAAAACCAATACGAAACATATTATTTTTTGTGAGAGAATTTATTATACACATGGTCCGGTGAGTTGAATGTACATTTTTGCGAGGATCTAGGCTGTGTGTATCATAAATGCACACACAGCATAATCATAAATATTTCAGTTTAAACATATTTATTTAAAAACTTAAATCTATAAGGATGTTTCTTTCGTTATGTGGAATCTAACACCACTGCCTGTGACGTAAAAAAAATTTTTTAAGATTGTCAGGAATGGTAATATACATGTGTATCATATATGATACATGTGGCCCTTCAGGGAAGTTGAGTGTGTAAGAAATAAGATACACAGCGCTGAACATGTTAATATAAATTAAGAGTATTATTGGACCTTTGTTTTAAGGTTTTTAAGAGGATTAAAATTTGTCCTCGAGATGCTCCATGCTTTATTTGGCCATTATGACTGTACCTGCTGCCATATTGTATTTGATTCTACATAAGACCATTGTTGGTTTTAACAAAATATTACAGCTTTATTTATGAGTGTGACATTTTTAAAATAAGCTTTTTAAAAAGAGAATTGTCTAGTGCCCTTGAAATCAGACTTTAACTTTATCCAGTGATTTTTGTTTTTGTTTTAATTTAATATAATTTCATTCGGCTCTAGTCACAATTATCCTTTAAAGCATGCTAACATTAAAAATGCAAAAGTTGAAAAATGTGAATATGAAAAGTTGTTTAGTAAATTATAACAACTTTACTTGCGGTTTAACTGCAAAACGCAGGCGTCCGCTACTGATAAACGCGCTACCAGGTGGCCAAGCAAGGAAGAGAGAGTAAACTGCCACTATTTTTCAACTCAAACAATGGTTTGGGCACAGACGGATAGATGACATAATCAACGTTGTTACTAGTACTCTTGTTCCAAAATCAACACAAGGTAGAGGGTCGTAAACTCAACTGCGACAAAATTATTCACTGGAGAAGACTATTTAGAGGCTATGTATTTTAATCGTTTGTTTTTGTCTGGCCAAATAATCAAAACACAAATTGTTTACAACTCCTCTTAAATGATGAACTTAATTTGTCCAACAAGATTGTTTATTAATTGTACTGAATGCTTAAGTTTAGAGTATGTTTTTTGGAGGATAATTCTTTTTAATAGTAAAAATCACAGATTAGAACTGCTCAAAATTATAATTAAATGAAAGAGGAATAAATGTCTTAGTCTATTGCTGATGTTTACGTCATGCCTAATTTACCTAATCATCACTAACAATCATCTGTGTGCATACTCACTTGTTGTATACATAATACTTCATTATCATAAGAGAAGGAAATAAAGTATGTTTTGGTAAATATTGAAAGAGCTGATGGATAAATATAAACAATTAAAATAACTCAGAAGCATAGTTTTAAAAAATACTTTTGGTTATGCCATTTTAATTTAAATTAGTTAAACAATTTAGACCATTTTAAATATTTTTTTTTGAAAAAATGCGTTTTGAAAAGAGTTGAACTGTTCTACGTAATTGTTAGATCAGTAACAAGAGTCTCTATAAAAATATTACTAATAATTATGCTTTAACAATTATGTAATTTTTAACTCTTAAAGCCCCTAAAATCATTTAGACTTAATCAGATTTCAAAACATTACCTTATCTTAATTATATTGACTATTTTGTTAGTTATGTACTGGTATAACAATTTTATCTGAATTACAGCAGTAGCAATTGTTATTTTATCTTAGTGTTGATAAAGCAGTGGCTGATATCACCATCTTATTTCATGTTTTCCTTTGCACTTACTTTGCTTTTATAAGGAATAGTAATCAGGAACAATACTGTAACTAACTTTAAATGGAGCAATATAAAATCGTAAATGTATGATCTTCCAGTTATTGTAGCAATAGATTATTTATCTCGAAAAGTATAAAGACACTCCTCCTTGTTGTTATTTTTGTCAAAGTATGTTAGATGTACCTTAGTATGCATAAGATAAATTAAGAATTGTTGCCATATCTTAACCCTAGATAGTGAGGAACAACATAATTTATGCTGTTCACAAAACCCCTTTTAAGAGCTGTTGCATTAAAATCAATAAAACATATGTTTATTATCAAGCAATCACTACAAAGTACCATCGACGCAGAATGTTCTGTTCTATACATATCAGATTTTTAATAATTTTTTAATGTCAATTTATAAACTTAGGAAATAAAATTAGAACGTGCAACTTGAAACTCCTGCTCAATTTCTGCCCGGCGGAGGTCTGGAAGGAGTAAAATTGCCGATGTTTGACATATCACTGAGGAATAACCAAAAGACGGAATAAGATGTACCAAATGTCAGTATGTAGAGAATTAAATACTCTATCCAACAAAACAAATTTCATTCTCTTAGCTGCATTGGGTATTTTATAAAAAATGTTTTTTTATACTCTTGTTTACACGATTTCCCAAAAGCGAGGTACAGCATAATTTATGCTAATAATTTATTTATTGAGATTTAAACTAAAATTAGCTGGATAGACAGAGAGTTGTTGAGTTGATCAGTGCTGCTTCGAGCGAATTTCGTGAAGTAGGTTGGCAGTGGTCACGTGACAAGTTTTCACTTTACTGGAAGAAGCAGAGTTCGCCAATGTCACAGTTGAACTAGCCATTTTTACTTGTTGGGCGTCAGATAGTTTTATTCGCTGTAAGTGTTATTAATTACTATTTGAACGAATAAACTTATAATAATCTTAGAAATAAAATAAAAAAAATAGTATGTATTATTTCAATGCAATCTAAGTAGATTGTTTATTTTATTTACGCGAAAACTTATTTATGGCACTACTGTAATAAATTCTTTACATTTCTATTCAGTAATATGTGTTCTATCAAGTGTTACTGTTCTAAGAACTCCCAAAAATTATTTTATATTTTTTATAATGTTAACAATATGTACTATTTTTCTAGTGTTGTTTATTTATACAATTGCGCACACAGACTTATGGTGCTATAAGTTTTATACTTTTTGGAATATTTTCATATATTTTACATTTTCTTGTAGCTAATAGATTGTACTAATATAGTACATGTAGAAAAAATGATATATACAGTAGAAGTCCATTAGTCCGGCATCCAACAGTCCGGAATGCCCGATAGTCCGGCATCGCTCCGGAAAATTGAAAAAATTTTGGTTTTCTCCAAAAGTGTGTCTTTAAAGCAAATAAAAACGCTCGAGAGCTATTCGAAAGCGTTAGGGGTAGTTCGGGATCATCCGGAAGCGCTCGGTATTATTCGGAAACCGGCCAGCTAGTCTCAGCTGTCACAACAAATACAGGTGCAGTGCAGCACAGTTAATTAATCACGAAGCGTCTAAGTCATTTTGTTTTGTGTGCGTTGTTGTTGTTTTGTGTCCTTTCCCATCGCAGTAATTAAACTGTGTCTCAGTACTCTCTACTGTAATACAGTACATCTGTAGAGACGTACGTAACTTTTGAAAGTGTTTACAAGCAAACTGAGTTTCGTTTTAACTGTACAGTGACCATGTTTTCAAAAACTAAGCCTTCGAGTTCAAAAGGAGAGAAACGAAAACACGTAACACTGACTCTCAATCAGAAACTAGACATCATCAAACGGCTAGAAAAAGGTGAGAATAGAAATATTTAAATGAATGAGTTTAATATTGGCTCATCAACTATTTATGACATTAAAAAACAAAAACATGAACTAATGAAGTTTGCTTCTCAATCGGTAACAACTGAAAAATTGGCTTCTAGACAAACATTAAAAAAACCAAAACTGGAACAGATAGATAGTGTATTGTTCAAATGGTTTAGTGCAGTACGTTCTGAAGGAAAGCCGGTAACAGGGCCAATGATTATTGAGAAGGCAAAGAAATTCGGCCAAGATTTGGGAGTTGGTGAAAGTGAATGTAATTATTCTGATGGTTGGCTCAGAAACTTTAAGTTTCGGCATGGAATTCGAAGACTTGATGTAACTGGAGAAACACTTTCAGCAAACCAAAACTCTGCAGAAAAATACAAAGACGAGTTTGAGAAAATCGTGGCTGATTTAACACCTGAACAGATTTATAATGATGAAACAGGGCTATTGTGGCGATGTTTACCAACATCTACACTAGCTGGGGGAGGAGAGAAAGCAGCCAAGGGTTTAAAAAAAACAAAGATTAACCGTTTTGCTATGTGCTAATGCGTCTGGAAACCACCGAGTGACCCCTTTTGTGATAGGTAAATCTAAAAATCCCAGGGCTTTTAAGAATGTTACACACTTGCCTGTCCAATACGATGCTCAATCAAATGCATGGATGACTGCCGCCCTCTTTAAAGACTGGTTTCTTCACCACTTTGTGCCTCAGGTCAAGGAATCCTTCAAAAGCCTTGGTCTACCAGAAGATACTAAAGCTATCCTTCTTTTGGACAATTGCAAAGCCCACCCGCCAGTAGATGAGTTAGTTTCTGGAAATATTGTTGCTACTCTGCTCCCACCTAACGTAACATCTTTGATTCAACCCATGGACCAAGGGGTTATTCAAAATTTTAAATGCTTTTATAGAAGGTCATTTATTCAAGGCCTGTTAAATGCCGACTGTGACATGACTGATTTTCAAAAAAGGTTTACCGTAAAAGATGCCGTCTATGCTATTGCACTGTCTTGGAACCAGGTAAAAAATACAACACTACAAAAATGCTGGAAAAAACTTTGGCCAGCTGCAAACCCTGCATCTGACCTAGCTCTACAGACTGATGAGGAAGAAAACCATCAAGAAGCTATGACCAAAGTTTTGGATGTCGTTAGAAGTGCTGACAATCCCTTGAAAAAACTGCCTGAAGATGAGGTAGAGGAGTGGCTTCTAATCGACGAGAATGAGCCTGTTGAACAAGAACTAACCGATGAGGACATTATCAACAGTGTAGTAAACCCTCAGCCTACTCAAAATCTTGAAGACAGTGACTCAGATGCCGAAACAGAAGAAAAGGAAAAAATCAGCTGGGCAGAAGCTGCAGAATCACTGAATAAGTTTATCTCTTTTGCTGAGGCTAGTACTAGCTACAGTGCTTCAGAAATTATTGATTTACATATCATTAGAAATGAATTTTATTATAAACGCCAAAAGTCAAGAAAACAAAAAGACATTCGTGACTTTTTAAAATCTTAGTGAAATATGTTTTACAGAACGTGTACATAATTATAAATTTGAAATGTAAAATAAACTGTTGTATTTGTTGCATATGTAAAATAAACTTTGTTTTATACTGTATTTGTAGTTTAATTATTAACCTAATTGTTCTTATAATTGCGATTTATGTATGCATGTATGTAAATAATTTACATACATTTGTTTTACGGCAAAGCCTACACTAAAAGGAAGGGGTACCGCCCGATAGATCGGAATTTTCGGTAGTCCGGCACCGAGCCGGTCCCGAATGTGCCGGATTATCGGACTTCTACTGTACCGCTTATTTTTAAATTGTTATGTAATTTTTCACTGAAATCTTTCGTTTCCGTGGTAACATATATATTTTTCCCAATAAACTAAAAATATAAAAATTTGTGTATGGGTACAACATGACTGTTTTTCCTAAACAAGTTTTTCTTGTTCATTCAATGGTGATTTTTTTGAATTTTAAATTAACTATTTGATTACCTACAGTGATCATACTGTATTTTTGCACATTTTTTTCATTTTTGCGTTTTATTTAAACAGACACTTAAAAAAAAAACCTATTAGTTTATCTAAAATTTAACAACATATTATTATAGTGCTTTAAATAATAAACAATTTGGCTATCTTGGAATTATTTATAAACATTTGTTAGTGCTCCTAAGGAGGGTTATAATTTACGTACAAAATTTTAAATTTTTTTCAATCTTCATGACAGTAATTATTTAATAATTCTTTTTGTAAGTTTTGATGGTAGTATGTGAAAGTACAGTTCTTGAGAAGAAAAAAGATATGATAAAATTTGCATTTGGAGCATATTTAATATTTTTTATGATTGTAACAAAAAAAGCTTGCGCAGCGCCGAAAAAAGGACCTAGCAGTTCGGAGTACACATTGGTTCAACTGATGATCACGATGTAAGGTTAAAGGATTTTAATGAATATTACATAGTTGTACAAGATGCTGGCCTAATCATTTCAATTATTGGCTTGCTTCTCTTAAATGCTTCAGTTAAAAATAATAATTTGAAAAAATAAACAATATATTTACAAAAGTTAACTGTAATTGATATTTATACCAAATTTATATTTTTAAAAGACACAACTGTAATATACTAGATGCATTTCTTAACTGTGCTAGAACAAAAATTGAAAATAAAAAAAAAAGAAAACAGCCTAATTCTAGTAATCTAGATAAAGGTTAAATTGAATAGTGTAGAACTAAATAAAAATTCCAAATTGTTATGTTTGGAAAAAATTATAGTAATATTTATTTTAAAAATACCCTATTGGGGCTATAAACCAGATAATACGAGGGTCATTTTTAAAGTTAAAACTGATTGTGCATCGTGCCCGCGCCTCCGGTCATGTGACGTCCATTCAAGATCAGCTGTTATGGCCTGTCTCCGTCAACACCGCCATTACGTTTCACATCTTTGCCGATGTTGGTTGTGTGGTTATACTGCTTTTTTTGTTGCCATGTCAATCAATAATTACGCAGACTGTGAAGTACGCTCAGTTATTCGGTTTTTAAATGCAAAAAATGTTCGCCCGCTGAAATTCACCAACAGCTTCTTGAAGTTAACAGTGAGGGTTTTACAAATGATGAAAATGTACAAAAATGGTGTAGGCTTTTTAATGAAGGAAGGACAAGTGTTCATGACGAAGAACGACCTGGACGGCCAACTGTCGTCAATGAAGAGTTGGCACAAAAAGTAGATGAGGAAATTCGCCAAAATCGCCGCTTCACTATTGACAAACTTATTAGAAATTTCCCCAAGTTTCAAGATCAGTAGTTTACAACATTGTTACAGACAAACTGTATTACAAAAAAATGTGTGCAAGATGTTGACAAAAAATGTTGACACAAAAAACACAAAGCAAAGCATATAGCACATTCTTTGTGCTTTTTGGAGTGCAATCACAGAGATGGCGATGAGTTCTTAAGTCACATCATGACTGGTGATGAGACGTAGGTTGCATACTATACTCCTGAGACAAACGTCAATCCAGAATGTTGTCATTCAAACTCCCTGACAAAACCAAGAAAATTCAAGCAAGAACCTCCAGCAAGAAAAATCATGGCCACGGTTTTTTTGGACCAAAAGGGTATTCTTCTGATAGACTTTCTGCCATGAGGAATGACAATAAATGCTGAAATATACTGAAAAACATTATTGAAGCTTAGGCGCGCTATTCAAAACTGCCGTCTGGGACTGCTCTCTAGCGACGTCATTCTGCTTCACGACAACGCTCGGCCTCACGTTGGGGCAAGAACACAGACGCAACTGGACAAGTTTCGTTGGGAAATACTGGATCATCCACCTGACTTAGCACCATCAGATTTTCATCTTTTTCCAAAACTTAAGGAATTTTTTGGTGGAAAGCGCTTGGAAAATGATGACATGTTGAAAGAAACAGTTACGAACTGGTGTAACAGTCAGGTGGGAGAGTTCTTTGATGATGGGATCCAAAAGCTGGTACCACGACTTAAAAATGTGTCAATGTTAATGGTGACTACATAGAATAGTGAACAAATGTTCATATTTTAGTTTGTGATATCATTTATATCCATAAATAAAATTTCTCTTACGCTATTAGAAAACGGTTTTTACTTTAAAAATGACCCTTTTAATATATTAATAAAATAATTACAAAATATTCTTATTATGAGGTAAATGTTTGAAATATCACGCCCTGTTGTCGAAGCGAATTTTGAAATGTATTGTTCATCGGAAATGGACCAATCTTTAGTTTACTGCAAATCACAGTGCCCAAAATTGCTAAAGCATGGACAATTCATATTCAGTGCAGTACATATGATGGTGTAACATTATGAGAACAGCATTTTGTTTTCTGATATCCAAATATTCTTCCATATTGTTCAGTTGTCTGATATTCAAATTGTAGATGTTTAAGATTTTATATTTTTTTTAAAGACTGAAAATATACAATGTATTTTTTTGCAATAAACACAATTATATCTTATTATAATGTAATGCTGTTAGTTTGATTTGCCTATAGTCAAGAACTGTGAACAGCAAAATATTCAAACTGAGTAAATTAAAGAAAAATCACTTACTAACTTGATCTTTGATTGTCTCCCAGTGTGTGTGTTAATTTTCTCAACACTATTGTATACGTATAATGGTCAGTGGTTAGGTCAACACCTCTGTACAAGTGTGGGTGGGTCACATTACTGCATGCCCATGGGTGGGCAAATGGGTCAACACCAATTTACGTGTATAGGTGTAACATCAATACCACTGTACATGTATGGGTGGGCGGGTACATGTATGTACCTGGATAGGAAAACTCATGTATATTTACATAATTATAAGGTTACTTAGTTATGTACCTGGATAGGAAAACTCATGTATGTTTACGTATTTATAAGGTTATGGTGCAGATGGGTCAACACTATTGAATGTGTATGGGTGGTTGGGTAGGACAACTCCACTGTATATGAATGGGCTAGTGATTGGGTTAACACCACTGTACTTGTATGGCTGGGTTAAAACCATTGTAGGTGTGGGTGTTTGGTTTACAGACAGTAAAATTTTAATGTTTGGGTTACTTTTGACCTGAATGCCAGAGTGTGAATCAATCTGGTGAAGGTGTTTTAGTGTAACCATTATGAACTATTCATTACTAGGATTCTACATACTTTACTTCCAATCTAAGTTTGAAAATCAAGCTAACATTTATTTTGATACCATCTAACCCATTCCGTTCATGATAATCTAATCTGATGGACAGTTAACCCCTGTATCTCACTGTAAGTAATTGTGTTTATAGTTTCATATTTGATTGTGACTCTTATGGACAGTTTGGTGACCTTGATGGCATTGCAGCTTTATAGCCTATTAGCAACAATGTAACAGGTCTCCTAACTTAACAATATGATAGTCTTCAAGGCCATCTGAAATTATATTTTGTTAGTGAAATTGGTAAAGTCCCTAGTAGTTTCATTATTATCAACTGTTAAACCGTAGTAACAGTTATATCTAATTACATGAAGCACTGATATGCCGTGCACGTCATTTGGCTGGCCCATTGTTCATTCATTGAAAAATTTCTCCCAAGGTATAGTAAGGCTTCTTGAGTAGGAATTATTTCAATTTTGTATGGAAGAGGGTTTCATCATCAATGCTTATTTCATTTGGAATTTTATTGAATTTTGTTTACATAGGAATCTTAGGCCGGTTTTTGCCAGACTGGATGTTACTTGCGGAAGGTGTATATTTTTACTCTGGCGAGTGTTGTAACTGTACACAATTTTATTCTGACTGAAGATTTCTGGCCTGCTTTTGACCATCAGAGTAGTCAAGAATAAGGAAGTTGGCATGTTAAGAACCCTTAACTCAGTGAAGAGCCCTTAAAATGGGCCAGGTGTGGTGCCTTGCAATGTGTGTACTTCTTCAGAAGAAGTACACGTTGGACCGTAGGGCTGTGTCCCAAGAAGACTATTCCATACGATATAAGACTGTGGAAACACCCAAAATACACTTTCATATGGATGTCTTTGTCAACGAGGTTTTGCAAACGTCTTACTATGTAGCACACATCTGTAAGTCTCGGTCAATTTGTTGTCACCACCTGATGGTTATGCCTAAATATCTGATAGTACTATCACCACTTATACTTGAGCCTTCAAGACAAAGTAAGAGGGTGTGATCAGACTTTTTTTGGTCATAAGATTTAAGGGCCTTGGCTTTTCCTTTGTTTAAAAGAAATTTTCTTTGCACCAGCTGCTCATCAAACTATATTGACTAAAACAAAGAAATTCACTTGTGAACTTAAAATAGTTTTGAACATGTGGTAATGTATTGTACATTACATATGTTTGTTTTCTCCTCAAAGACAACTATATTTTTTATTTATAATTATTGTTTTAATTATTTTAGGTATACACTTTTTTGTAGTATAATGTTAACTGAGTTTACAATATACTTGACTATTCCAAGCCGTCAACTTTGATCTTGATCTTGTCATGAAATAGGTAATACCATTGATTTTACTATATAAAGAGATACTCCATCCATATGGGAGAGTTGTGGCGAGGCCCCTAAACTGTTTTGAGGCCCCACGCTGCGCTGCGCATAGCCCTATTTCCTCTCTCTCTCGCACGCTCTTCCGTCTCTGTCTCACTTCCCTCCTCTTAACCCACTCTCCCAATCTCCAGACAGCCGCCCCGCCCTCTCCTTCCTCAGGTCACGCACACAAACAACGTCCTGCTTAGATAATTGTTTACGTTATTCCATATGGCCAACGTTTATCCGGATTCTCTGTTTTTATATTTGCTTGCATCTCTTTCGAATAATAAAGAATACTGTGTTGATACTATTACAGTAAAACTCAGTGTGACATTCATATTGAATAAAGAAATATTTATAACTGAATAAATTAAAACACCATATTGATTTATATGATTAACACACCATGTATTTTTAAATAGACACACTTGAATAGACCGCTAACTTATCGGCAATGCTGGCGATAATTACTGCTGATTTAAGTAAACATTTTCATATTATATAGCCCATCTGAAAATCTTTATTTATTGCATTTTAACCATCGATTAGGTGATTAAATCGACTGTTGTACTCAATCATTAGTTTTTCATATGCGGTAATTGATTAAAAAATAAATTGTTTTCAAATCCAATCAATGACTCCTTTCAATTATGAAATTAATCTGCAAATATTCCAGGAGCCTATAGTGAAATATTAAAAAATGTGACATTATTTATTTCTTTGACAAAATAAATATTGAAATAGGCCTATGATATTTATATAGAATAATACTGGGCAAAATATAAAACCCAAATGAGATTCAAATTGAATGATAGGGTTAGAACAAATCATAACAAAACCACTAATTTACTTCTATACAAGATAAAAATAGCTTTCATCTTATGGCCTGATTCAGACAATCTATGTATAGGCATTTAATTTAAAATAGCATTATTTTTAATTTTATTATATACATATGTTTTATTATTACTGACTGTAACATTAACATATTATTTGGTTCCAAGTAATTGCATGATTGTTTGTAAAATATTTCATTGTTTGGTGAATGGTGAGTTTTTATTTTTTTCGGAATCATGAAGAGTTGTGACTCTATTATTACTTCTTGAGAAAAACAATCTCGATGTCAATTGCAATTGGTTAGGAAATATTATCGCGATAGAATATAACTAGACTACTGATTATTTAGATTCAATTTTCATTATTTTAATCAGGTTGTGAAATTATTGTAAATTTTGTTTATGTCCCCCTTTAAAAAATACCGATTTATAACATTGATTGAATCAGACCATTGTAAAACGTGTGTTTAAGGCGAATATAATTAGTTAACACATCTGTTTTTCATACTATTATTTTACTAGATGTGAAAGTATGGATAAACTGCAATTTATTTATATTTTCAATTTCTCTGGAAAAGACACTCTGGAATTACACTGGTAACACTTCACAAGTAGCGTGACCAGCAATAACATAAGAAATAACTAATTTTAAGTAACCACAGTCTAAATAATAACAAAACTAACTATAACCGCACTCTGTGGTGTTTTTAATTAAAACAATTCGAATATGACTTATTTACAAAACTGAGAATGAACAGAACAAACAATGCCAAGAACTAACAAAACTATATAAACAAATAAATATTACAAATAAACAATAATATAGTTAATAAATAATACGTAAATTAGGGTTTTGCGCATATTTTGAACTGTAATAGTATGGTTTCAAATTGAAACAATTATATATATATATATATATATATATATATATATATATATATATATATAGTATTAATGATAAGCATACACTTTCAAACTAGATAAATTAATCCTAAGTAGAAGAACACAAGAACAGGGACCTTTTTTTAATAACCAAACACTTCAACTCTAGAACTGTGGGCCGTGGGGAGTAATATAGGCTATACATGTTTAAAAATTATTGTAATTTAATAGTAACATTTAAATGAATGGCAAACATAATTATATTAAACATCTGCGGTTAAAAAGATGACTAAAAGTCAAACAACTTATATTATTTACACTTATTTAGCTACACATTAGATTAATTAGGATATAATATTACGGTGATCACTTAACTTAAATCACTAATGAGAGTTAGGCGAGGGTCCAATAACAAAACGTGCGAGCTGTACTTAAAACGTTACAGGAAAAACAAAGGATATGCGATGATTGTTAGTCTAGTACCGTACACCAAAATAATAAATATTAATAAAAATATTTCCATTTTATTGTTTTTTTTTTATCCAACTCAATCCCAAAATCAATTCAGATATTGTCACACTTTAGTTGTTATAGAAAAATGAAATCCTGGTTTTGTCATCTTGGAAACAAGTTCAGCTGATATAGATAATTATTATATTTTACCAATAACCAAGAAAATATAAGCACAGAATATAAGCAGATATGTGCTTATTTTGTAGTATAAGTTTGGTGCTATTCGGATTCAGACCAGTGAAAATTCAAGTTATTTTTGGCGGATTGTGATATTTACCAAAATATTTCTATAGCACAGCTTGAGGTCTAAGTTGCTTTTTTGAGCGACCAAGACTGGACAGACTACCTGAGATCGGTATTGCGCGCAACTCGAGTACTGGTTTGGGGCCTTCTTGGGACATCGCAATTAACGCAGCTAGGATTGCGCGCAACTCGTTAACGGCCAGAGAGTGAGGTAGGCCTATTACACGATTTTCGGCAACGCGACTGAAGAACTGAATTGTGTGCAAGTATGTTTTTTCTTTTTCATTTTATGACTCCGCCACTATTTATGAAATCATCAATACAGCAAATATTTTCTCTTTATCTCCATCTCTTTATATCAAATAAAAAGAAAAAATGCCAATCCTGGTATAGACTAAAATAGGTTTACTTTACCTTCCGTCAAACAGTTCACAGCGTGTGATGGTGATAACAACTACATGTTTCGCCGTGAATACGGACGGCATCTTCAGGTTAAAGAAAACAAATAAGTCCAAGTGGGACGCGTCACAAATTAATTAAAACTTAGCAAACACACTTCACACGCACGAGGAAAACAACGAATATTAAAACTTTCGGTAGGCCTACCACACACATTTCCCTGTCCACGGTGTGACCCAGAAGCAGATTTTAATATTGTGATATTTATGACAAATAGTTCAATTTACTTTTAAACAAAAAGGAATATTCATTTATGGTTAAAAATACAACAATAATTATAAAATGCAATAATGACAAGAAGCTTTAATTACTTGATAAAAAATGAATAATGATTTCAATAATATAAAGGGTTAATTCTAGTATTAAATGTGAACTATATGACAGATGATAAGTTAATGAATAATTAAATTGTTATAAATTATTTCTGATACTTCTAATAACGTATCCCAGATGACTTTCCTTTGATAAAACTGAATTGACGTGGATTAAGAAAATTTAACTTAGATAAATAACTATGGAGTCATTTAATCATTGTTTTTTTTTTTCAAAACCCTTAGTGAATACAGATAACAAGCTGATAGTTATTATGTTATCTAGTTTATAGAGTTATTGTCCTTCAAAATAGGTACCACTGAACTTAACTTCAGGCTCTCAGGAAAAATGCCTTTGATAAAACTACTGTTTATTAAGTGAACTAAAACTGGTGCAATCTCATTAATTATATTTTTCAGTAAATGTATATTAATTTAGTCAGAGCCAGTTATTTTTTTATTTTTTAAAAGCTTAACAATACTCTTAATTTCATCTAAATCTGTTGGAGTTATAAATAATGAATGTTGACATTAAGTACGTAAAGGTGGAAGGGCATTGGAATGCACAACGTCTGGACGGCTAGACTGGATTGTGATAAGGTGATTGATTGTGTATATTATCAGCAATGACGGAAGGCTCACGCGTAACTTCGCCATTTGGCAATTCAATTAGCTCAACTATTTTCTTTGAGGAACCACTTGTTAAGTTATTTATTACCTTCCACTGCTCAGATACATCACCTTTACAGTTTTCTAATAATGTTGAATAATAATTGTTTTTTTGTAAAATTGATCACATTATTTAATTCATTAGTACATTTTGCAAAATAATTTTGAAAAACTGTCATATGGTCTTTTCGTAGAAATTTTATATAATTTTTTACGCCTCTCAAATTTATATAAAATGTTTGGTGCTATCTAGGGACTTAACAATTTAGCCTTTAACAATTTAGAACTACCACCATTTTTCTTGCTACTTCTAAATATACAATTACTTAAAATATCAATAAACTTATAATACAAACAGTATTTACATCATTTTAGATAATGTATAATGTTTTAACTAAACATCTGTAACACACTGTTATTTACATTGACAAAATAACAAAAAAAATTTCCCCTAACTTTTTTCATATTCACAGCCCCCTAAGGCCTAAGATAAAAGAGTCCCATATAAAAGATCGCGATTCCTTTCCGTGCAAGACAAACCACAGCAAAGAATAATATCCCACTTTGACCCACTATCAAGGCCAATCGGCGACAGTACAGGTGCAGTGGCGACGTAGACAAGTACTTCCGGATGAGCGTCTTGATAGAAAGAGAGAGAGAGAGAGTGGGGGAATGAGAGGGAGTGATTAGTTCCTTTACTGCTCACAGGTTGTGCAACCGAACAGTCGAAACTGGAGGCAATTTCGACCTCTTTAACTTGATTGACGACAGGTTGCAGCACGGTCGCTCCCATTTTCCGTGCCTCAACATTTAACATTGGATGGAACTATCTTCTATGTATAGTAAAATCAATGGTAATACTTTTTCATTAATTTGATACCTTTATATTTCTTTCATCAGCATTAGCCTGAGAATCATATTAACCACTAAATTATTGATTAGATGAACTATTGAAATAGTTTCCCTTATTTCATTGTTGTGCCTTAATCTTAATCCTTTGCAATCTCATATCCAGTATACCGGGATATGGTGTTTTCCTGTACCACTGTTTAAAAGTGTCGGCTGCTTGTCTGTCAGCTCTCATATCCAGTATACCGGGATATGGTGTTTTCCTGTACCACTCTAAGTGTCGGCTGCTTGTCTGTCAGCTCTCATATACAGTATAACGGGATATGGTGTTTTCCAGTACCACTCTGTTTAAGTGTCGGCTGCTTGTCTGTCAGCTCTCATATCCAGTATACCGGGATATGGTGTTTTCCTGTACCACTCTGTTTAAGTGTCGGCTGCTTGTCTGTCAGCTCTCATATACAGACAGTATAACGGGATATGGTGTTTTCCAGTACCACTCTGTTTAAGTGTCGGCTGCTTGTCTGTCAGCTCTCATATACAGTATAACGGGATATGGTGTTTTCCAGTACCACTCTGTTTAAGTGTCGGCTGCTTGTCTGTCAGCTCTCATATACAGTATAACGGGATATAGTGTTTTCCAGTACCACTCTGTTTAAGTGTCGGCTGCTTGTCTGTCAGCTCTCATATCCAGTATACCGGGATATGGTGTTTCCTGTACCACTCTGTTTAAAAGTGGCGGCTGCTTGTCTGTCAGCTCTCATATCCAGCATTACTTGACCCTCTGCAGTGTCAACTGCAATTTGTACAAAATCATTTTTAAGAGTAGTGGTTCCATACTTGGAAATAAATTGCCTTTGGAGCTGGTTGAGAGAAGTTTGGGATTGGCTCCCATGGTAAAAAGAAGACAACAGAACAACACTATCTTGTGTTTCTACAGAAAATCCTAACTAGTAATATTGACTGACCTAAGCCTCTATCGTTAATTGAAAAAGTGGCTGCTAGTAGTGATATAGGCCGGGTAAATACCCAGCGGGTAGGTAAATATAAAATGAGTATTTACCCTAACTATAGGTAAATTCCTAAAAACTGGGTATTTATAATTTGTATTAAATTCAGAGCAAATTGACTTGTCTTTTTGCGATTCTCATGCTGTATGGATGTAAAAATGATGACTACAAGTTTTTTCAAGTTTTTTTTATGATTTCCACAAGCATTTTATTTCTTAGCATGATTGATATAAATACCTAAGTCCTGGGTATGTATGATATTTATAGTTTTTTTTAGGTGTTAGCGTTATAATAATTAATTTGTTTACATACATTATTATTAATAGGCCTACCTATAATACAAAATCTTTTTACTAAATTTTTAATGATTTGATTGTTATCAATATGTCTCGACAATTCACATTCTCTTGACAATTGTCAAACGATAGTTCAATACACAAAATATCCAAATAAATGGTGGATGCGAATCCCTTTCCTTTGTGATGTGCCGATACTGGCTTCAAATTTTTGTGAAAATGAAAGAGCTTGTGTATAACCCAAATGGCAAAGGCGTAAGTTGATAAAGCCGTTTCCTGAATTGATGTTTCACGTATTTCTCACTGGAACTATGTATTGGCACCACAAAAAGGTGTCCTCTAAATCCACTTTTACACCTCCTTAAAAATCAGTTTTGTTGCTGTTCTCAGATCATTAATTTAAAATAATGTTCCTAGAAAACGTGCTTGTTGAAAGATCTCAATATCAAAATGAGTGTGTGTGTGCCATCTGGCTTTGGGATTGTAAAATAAGGAGAAAAATAATGCCCTCTAAATAGTTACACTTTTCAATGCCTCTTTTTTCCAATAGGGAATTGACAGCTATTTCTAAATGAGCTAGCTCTGTTTCAGACCTTACTGGGTCTCTGAGATAGTATCTAATCATATTTCTCATATCCTGATTCCATGCACCTCAAGATAAACAAATCTTTAGTAATTTTTCTCCAATCTTTAATAATGTTGCAAAAAATACTTCAACCTGACTGGGAACTTTCGTACATTCAGCTTTCCTGGGGTATTTCCCAGTCTTTTCTTCACCCAGATTTTCTCCATAATTTTGCAGCAGAGTGATTGTAACATCTATTTTTTTAATCTATATATGCAGTTAAGGTGTTAATTAAGAGGCAGATTTAATTTATATATTAGTAAAATGATAAATAAATCACGATAATTATTAGTGTATCCTAGAATGTTAGATAGAATGATAGTAATAAGATAATCTATATTATCTTATACATTCAAATCAAGGGTAATTTTAATTGTTCTTATTACATGATTTTCATAAATACTCAAAATTATAGGGTATAATAATATCACTATTCCAGTAGTTGATTCGACTTATCTTACACGTTTTTAATTTTAGGTATTAATAAAAAAATGTTATATAGAAAAATGGTAATAGGATAGTATAGAGCCTATTATCATCAACTTTATACAATGATGATAATAAAATTTTCAGGGGTAACAATCAATTGATCTTATACTTTTTTTAAATACACAGGAATTTATAAAATTTTGGTATTTACCCCGAGTTTTAAATATCCGGTTACTTAATATCACTAGCCGCTAGTACTCTCATCATTGCTCCACTAACTGTACATTTCACAGCAGAATCCTAGTAAGTTAAATGGTAGAAGGGCATTATTAAGTTAGCAATGCCCTTTTCTCCTCAAGCTAGTCTATTTAGTATACTACTTTCATTAATACAATTGTATGATAAATCTATTTATGTTATGCATTCTGAGCAAGTATTGTTGATTTACATTATTTTCTCACTTATTAGCATTGTAAAATGTTGCTGTATGTATGAATAATAATAATGAAATACTGTAATAGCGTTTGGATTAATAGTTTGTCAACAAAATTTAGATCGAAGATCCTTACCGCTGGCTAGAAGACCCTGATAGTGAGGAAACAAAGCGATTTGTTGACGAACAAAATGCAATTACTCTGCCGTTTCTGGAAAAATGTGAATACAGAACCAAAATCAATGAACGTCTAACTAAGTATTGGAACTATCCAAAGTATTCATGTCCAAGTAGACATGGCGACAAATATTTCTTTTACAAAAACAGTGGACTGCAAAACCAAAGGTAAGTTGATTAATATTGGTTGCATAAAGATGTTATTTTTTTAACTAACACTACATCTAAAATTCAAGATGGAATCATATTCAGACCTACAACATATTTACTTGCCTTAAACTGTTGATCTTCAGTTTTTTTTATAGATACAAATTATTTATCAGTAAAAAGACGTTGGTTTATGTACTAATTTATTACATTATATATTAACTTGCCTGTGTGGTGGCTCAGTGGCTATGGCTTCAGACTGCAGAGGGCAGTTTCCAAGGTTTGAATCCCCAACTGAGCTAACAACCTGTACTTCATTTATTAAATGAAGTACAGTAAAATTAGTAGGCGCATGTGAACTGGCAAGTAAAGTTTTTGAAAAAAGAAAACAAATATAATTTTTAAACCTTGCCACATTTTGAAGAAAGAAATATTATATTCATAATAGTTAAACCAATTTATGCACCATGCCCCATGGCTTAAAAATAAGAATATAACGTTTACAGAGATTTTTTTAACCATTAATTTTCACTAATTTTAAATTCTTGTCTCGTTTGTAATTTTCAAACATTACCAATAAATTAAAATTTTTACTAAGGCCTTTGGCCAGAAATCTGGCTGGCATCATCATACGACACAAATTAATTTAATATAAACAAAACAAGACAGTAATGAGTTTGAAAAATTTAGGCAAATAACTGTAAAAATATTAGAATAAACATACAGTACATGAATTTATGAAATTAACTGCTATTGTAAAAAAATATGTATAGCAGTGGTTCTAAACCTGGGGGGCGCGCCCCCCTGGGGGGGGCGTGAGAGAATTTCAGGGGAGGCGTGAGGGTACAAAGATAAAAATTAAAAATATATATTTTGTCAAAAAACAAAAACTTTCAAAACCATTAAATAAACTTTCGTATTTAAATATATCTGGATTTTTATTTTGCATCCCAGCTTTTGCTAACGTAGAGTTAGCATCGTCAGATTCATAATTTCACTGTTCTAACTTGAACCAACCGATTATTGACTGGAGGGGAGGCGTGAGCTATCTTCAGTGTTCAAAGGGGGGCGCCAGTGCTAAAAGGTTGAGAACCGCTAATGTATAGAACAGAACAAAATTTAAAAATAAGATTCAAAGAACATTATTTTCACATAAAATTTAACAGAAAACAAGAAATTTAGGCAAATAACTGTAAAAATATTAGAATAAACCTACAGTGCATGAATTTATGAAATTAACTGCTACTGTAAAAAAATATGTATAGAACAGAACAAAATTTAAAAATAAGATTCAAAGAACATTATTTTCACATCAAGTTTAACAGAAAACAAGAATCAACAGTTTGCTAAACACTGCTTAACAACAAAACATCAGCAAACAAAATTAATAAATGATAACATCAGTTTAATCCTCAAAATATTTATATGCTTGAGAAACCTATTTTACTAATAAAAAACTAATTCATCTTCAATTAACAGTGAAAGTGGGCCTATTCAAAATTGTTGTTTCTGTTAACATATTTTATTAAACATTATATACTTTGATATATATTATTAACAATGTACTACCGTATATATTTGTCCAATATTCTTTTAATTATTTACATGTTTTTAAAACTCATTATTGACTTGTTTTGTTTATATCAAACACATTTGTATTGCATGATGATTACTGGCAATATATTTAATTTATTGGTAATATTTTAAGTTAAAAACAAAGTGAAGAAAATAATTCAACAATTTCAACTCCATCTCAACTGTTCTAAGTTAAGAATGTTTTATTATTTTACATTCTTTTCTGGAACTTATGTATAAGTAATATACAAGAAAAATAAAATTGTTACAGCTTTGAGAAATTATTGTACATGTCTATGCTATACCAAAAGAGCATGTTACGTTACACAGTGTGGTGTAATACTTTCAGGATGAATCTTATAAATAAAAGTTGTTAGGTTTTAAATATCTTTAACAACAGCTTTTATAAAAAACTGGAGGATATTATAATAACCAATTATCTCCAAAATATTTTATTTCTGAACTGTTGATATATTATACTGAGACCCATCCCCCCACCAAAGCTGGAAAGCGTGCCAACTGGGGGATGGCTCAAAACAAGTCAAGCGATGGTATCACGGGTGGCAGTTGGAGGGTCAAAATAACACTCGGCAGCTGAGCAAAACTAATTTTATTTCAAGAAAACATCATAATAATCAATCCAAACGGCAGAAGGCCACAATATTAATTGGCAGAAAGCCCCAATATTCATTCGCACTTAAATAAATAACCATAAACACTAAAATTAACACAATAAAACAAAAGCTACAAAAACAACAAACTCTACAAATACCAAAATTAACAATTAACAACTACATGGCCTATCTGCAGTTTAGCCTGAGACCCCCAAAACGTAAGAAAAACTTATTAACAATTTAAAAGTGACAGATTTAGAAACAAATTTGATAACCCCCAAATAACCACGGCAATTTAGCCCCACATCCCATGATTCCACCGAGGCCAGGGAGTAAGCTGGAATCCCTGGGCAGCTCCGAATTAGAAGTTAAGCAAAAGAACAATAATCCCCTTTTGGTGAGTTTAAAAATTAAACAATTTAAAAAAAAAAATATAACACGGTACCGTTCTATCATCCCCTGACCTCAATAATACAAAACACGAAATAAATAAATAAATAACTAAATCACTAGGCCTAAAGCATAAAAATAAATAACAACACAATTTAACGGTAGGGACCTAACAAATATAAACTCTAGAAAAATATAACAACAAAATAAACTAATTAAACTAAATAACAATAAGTATTAACACGAAAAGTTCCTTTTGTATTTTGAGTTTTTTTTCCTTTAATAAAAAAATACATGTAGGTCCCCATGGCTGTGTTGCATACATCACTGTTCAAGCTTAGGCCTAGGCCACATTACATAGTTCCACAAATATGTTTTTCTTCTTTTTTTTTTTTCTTTAACACTCATCAACCCCCAGCTCAGCCGCCGGGAAACAAAAATGGAACGCACTGACCTGAGGACAGAAGAACAACACCCAGATGTAGGGATGGCAGAGTAGTCGAGACATCGGTTCTTCGACATGGTCCTCAGGCCAGGCTGGCAGTGCGGATGGTCGACCTTCCCCGGACGGCAGGCTGAGGAGAACGTCTCACTCAAGGACCCTGGAGTTTTAGAGTCTCTAGCCGTGCATGTCTTGAAGCCTCTAGGCGTAGACAGTCAAACCAAATGATGGCCAACCTGACAGACCAGAGCTGGAACACGGAACGAACGAGTCCAAGCCAACGGCCACCAAAGTAAGCGAATCGCCGGGCAAGAGCGGTCTCAGGCAGCCCGGCAGACCACGACGAAAAAAAAACGAAATGTACCGGTCAAACGACCCGGTACAATATTTATGTGTCTTGTATCACTTAAAACTTGTTTCTTTTATTAATTAAATGCTTTTGTTATAGATGAATAAATATTTTCCATTTAAGTATCAGTTCCATCGTCCATATTAATTTTCATGTAACGTAATTATTACCTATTAATAATGTTCTGTATACATTGATGGTTGTAGATAGCATTATCAAATTTTCTTAAACAATTTTGCTGTTGCACCTATAAATGGTAAATGAAATTAGATGCTGATTCAATTTTTTTTATTTAAAACAATTAGTGTCTTATAGATAAATGTATAGTAACAATCATAAAAATATTTTTGTATGCTTATAAATACAAAATGTGTATAGAATGTTTTTGGTAGTCAATGTGCTTCTTCAGCATTGCTAAATGGTTAATACAAAATATGTTACAAAAAGGTTCCTATTTCACTAAGTTATATATATATATATATATATATATATATATATATATATATATATATATATATATATATATATATATATTACCTTGTAGTATAAGACACAGTATCAGTGATAAGTGTGTGAAAGCTTTTTTCATAACTAAACACTTTGTAATGCACTATTATTTTTTTCTACTATATACACAATTTACATCCATCCACTTCCTTCCTTCCTTACTCATTACATGTTTTTTTTTTTACTGTGAATGCCATTTATCAAAACACCCTAATGCAATTGTGAAGGCTCTTTGGAACACTGTGCTCAGAATTTTTATCTATCTATTCATTCTTATGACACCTATCATCAAGATAAAGATGAATATGGATGAGCAATTGTAGTCATTTTTACATACTAAGGCTGACTAAACAGAAAAAGCATTCTTCCTCGCTTCTTTTGAACGCATTTGGCACTTAATGCACTGGATTCTTTTACCAGAAGATTGTTTCAATATTTTTGATAAAACATGTCTAATTTGCCTGTGGAGTTGTGGAGCCTGGAAAGTTTCGGTAGAAGATAATCTAACACTTCTAGCTTAAATGTATATAAGGACTTCCTTTGGTTGTTGTTCCCAAACTGAAAAAGCTTGTATAAGTTAATTTAACACGTTTGAAGTGAATGCATGTACACTTCCTTGTATTATCGCAGATTTTTATGTTTAGCTGGATAGTATGCCATCATTTGGTTGTGCCTGCATACATTTTTCATGTAGGCTTTATAATGGCTGATCAATTAGGACTTGTTTTTGGTAGGCCACATTTATTCATTGAAACCACCCTAACATTCTTGGATTCTATGGATGTGTACATTAGTTGTGGCGTATCCCTCTACTTCCCTACCACAATGCCTTCTGCATAGTGTAATTTTACCTTTGGATAGTCTGACACTTCTTACATTGTCAGGTAAATTCAAAGGTTTGACATCAATGTACCAGTGCAATAATATGCATGCCTATTGTGTTGTGTAGCTAGGTTGGACTCAACACCAAACTATCTTCTAAATGAGGGTCACTGTCCTTGTCAGTAGCAGGATCTTCCATTATCTGTGCGTGGTCGTCACTACAATCACTATTAGATAAATCATTGTCAATATTGCTGTCCTCATCAGTGTTATGAGATGGTCCTGCCATTATAACCCCTTAACCGCCACGCACGAGATATGCTGGGCATTATTAGTTTTCAGAGCAACCACCACAGATGAGTTATGTCGTGTTGAACTAATCAGCTGTTGTGTTTCTTATCACAGCAGCTCATTTTCTGCCTTATCACTGAAATACGGACGTAAACAAGTGGTTGACAGTGCTGCTTATCTAGTGCTGCATTCTGGCGAATTTTAGTGGTAGCATAGGTTACGATCAGATCAGTTTGTTTTCTCAGTAAAATTCGTGCTTGCGGGAGATTAAGTTTACTGTGCGTGTCATTGTAAATGGTTGTTTGTGGTGGTTATTTACTTGATAGTGTTACATGAGTGGTAATTAGTTGTCATAATGGTTGGTAATATGCTTGAAGATGACGATTTATTAGTTATTAGAACTTCTTAGTTCACAGATGGCCCTTTCAAAAACTTCTCAAACGACGGTGACTGTAACAGTGACGCCTCAGTCCAAGACTGTGCGGATCGAGATGGCATTACTATTACACAGCTAAGTGAAAATGATTCCGATAGTGTCGTATGTAACGAACCAATCCCCCCTGATTTTTATGACACCCCTAGCACCTCTAAAAGAGCTAGAAAACCGCACCAAAAAAAGAACCCAAGAATAAAACTTTCTAACCAAAAAAAAGCGGATTGCAAAGGAACCTAAAAAGAAGACCAATAAATATCCTCATGTTTGGAATAATGATGTTTTTGTTCCTAAAATTCACTATTACGATGATACACAGAGTGGTATAGTTAGCCCACATTTATATCCCGATCCTTGCCGTGAAATAGACTGCTTTGAGAAAATATTTCCTGAAGAAATAACAAATTTTATTATAGATCAAACAAACCGGCATTATGAATATGTGACTTCAAATCAGGCCCCAGCACCTAAATCAAGGCTTACAAAATGGAAACCTTTGACAGTAGAGGAGTTCAAGTTTTTTTAGCTATTGCGTTGCTTATGGTCCACAAAAAAAAAAATTTTTTTGGAAAATTATTGGTCAACTGATAAACTTCAGCTAAATTATATACCAAACCTTATGTCTCGAAACAGGTATTGCAAGATTTTGAGCCTTTAACATTTTTCAGACAACGCTCAGAAAAATCAGCACGGTAGACTTTCTAAAATAAAGGAACTGGTTGACATGTTTAGGAAAACATTTTCTACTAATTTAATTCCATTTAGAAACTTGTGCATGGATGAAAGTTTGCTGAAGTTCAAAGGCAGACTATCATTCAAACAGTTTATACCATCTAAACGAAGTATAGATTGGTATAAAAACCTACGTTTTATGTGACTGTTTACACCGTACTTGAACAAGGGTCACTTATTGTTTGTCGACATTTGGTACAGTAGCCCCGATCTGTTCACGTACTTACACATGAATAAGACCAATGCTTGTGGCACTGTAAGAGGTGAACGATTAGGGAAGCATCTTACAGTGCCACAAGAGTTAGAGGTTGGTCAAATGGAGACATGTAACGACACAACAAGTTTGGTAGTCAGATGGGTCGATAAACGGCAGGTCTTGATGATAACCAGTGAACATGTTGACAAAATGGTAGATAGTGGCAAAGTACACTACCAAATGCTCAGTTATGTTGAAAGTGTTAGGCATACCCAAAAGTGATATAAAAAGTTTTTCTTGCATTTATTAGATCTTACAATTCTCAATAGTCATGCTATATAACTCTGCAAAACTGGTAAAAAACCAACACTCCAAGAATCTTGAGATAATTCGTCAACTCTTGGAAGATAATATGCAAACTCAGACCCCACGTCAGAAAACAGGTGGCCGCCCATCCCCTGGGGATCCCCCCCTAAGACTTACGCAACGTCATTTTCCTACATGTGTTCCTTTCACAGATAAAAAGGAAAAACCAAACATGTCAGTGTCACGTTTGCAAACACACGTCGAGATGGGAACAAGCAGGGCAAGAGTCGCGTTACATGTGCGAAGACTACGGCATTACTTTGTGCGTCGTGCCCTGCTTCAGAGAATATCACACTCTGAAGCACTACTGAAAGGAACAAAAGCCCACTGTGTACATATTGTAAATAGTTTTTTCTTCATTTACTACAGAGAAACATTTATTGTTATCACAAGAAAATAAAAAAATTGGTGAGTAAATTTAAAAAACATTTTAATTGTAATTTTGAATTAGTATAACTCTCCCCAGCCATCACAAAGTTTAATATTGTTAACGATTTATGTTTTTTATAATGCCTACAAACAATATTGATAACTGTTTTCTTTAAAAATTAACTGCTGTAATTTTTAAAAGAACATGTAGAAGTCGTCTAAAAACGGCAAAAATAAGTGGCGCTGGCGGTTTTCGTCTAGGCTAGTTTGATGGCGGTTAAGGGGTTAATAACTGAAATACCCACTACAACTACAGAAGAACAATATTACACTAAAACCTATTAACACCCCTCACTAACATCAACAGAATGAGAAAATAACTTGGTAGGTTCAGTAACAACAACTACAAGCTCATAAAAATAGAATAAGGCCTCAAAGGACAAGAGGTAAAAGTAGCCGTATGGTTAAGAGGGACTCTGAATCGAGAGAGCTCAAAATAGATATGGTCCTTAAATCAAATAAAATCATTTCGAATAACAATATATAAATTGCATAACAAAAGTCAAAAGCTACTTAAAAAGTAACAATCAACTTGAAAATATAACCCAAGTTAGTTATATAATGTCCTTATCAGATAAAAACAAGCAACAGATTAACATTCGTTATAAACTAAAAGAGACTTTACATTTGTTTAAAACTTAGTTAAACTAGGCTCTTCTCTTAGACGTGATGGAAGGTGGTTAAATAATGTAACCTCTGAACCATACACATGATTTTTAAAGAAAGTTGTGCGGTGCTTAGTAAGTGGAATGCAGTTAGCATTTCTTAAGGTGTAGGAGGGACTATGGGAAGGGAGGTATTATGATTCTATTACAAAGTCATATATTACAAAGCATTGCTGGAGGTAGCCCGCAACTTGACAGTAACTAGCTGGTAGAGGACAGGCTACCTCCATAGCAAACGTGTTAAATGAATGAGCTTGTATATATTGAATAATAGTCATTAATAACATATAGTTAAATAAAGTTTTAGTTCTAATAATTTTAGGTTAGGTTAAAGGCCACTAGGCCAGGAATTAGTTTATTGGAGAGATAGGACATCAGCAAACATACCTTAGAAGACAATTTCACTAACACCAGAGTAGTAGTAACAAGCCCAAAATAAACACATAATCACACAAATTTTCAACGCCACTGGCACTTTCTTCAGGTGAGTAGAGGGGGGTGAGAGAGAGAGAGAGAGATTTTGGACTTTGCAATCATGTCTATGGCAATTCATGCGTTTTCGAAGAGTTGGCTCCCTTCGAAACCCTTCGAAAACACATGATTTCGTTAAAAAAGTTTGAATAAAAACTACAAAAGACGAACATACACACACACGCGCACCCACACACACGCGCACCCACACACACACACGCACGCACACGCTCACAACGATGAAATATGCGAAATAAAAACAAATATATACACATAAAGATGATTAATACTCACATAAACATAATGAAATTACCCACCCACCCCTAAACATACAGTGGCTTTGACCCACCCGCCCACCTATACACATACAGTGGTGCAACCCACCTGGCCTCCCATACACATACAGTGTAATGGATACCTGGTAGTGGGGGTGATCTCAAAAGTGATAAGCACAGGCAAGTGGTCTGACGATAGCTCACTGAGGATCTCCAGAGTGAGGGGAAATAGCAGGTCTTTGTGAACTACGATATCCAGGATGTCCGTCAATATACCTTGTTGACAGGATGTCCCACCCCTTGTAGTCGGATACGAGTTCTTAAAGGCCAGCTCCAACTCAAGTTGAAACCGTACATAGAACGCCGGCTTAACCGACCAATGGGGAGATCGCTCTGTTACGGAGGCGCCTTTGTACCCGATGGCGGGAAACGCGTTTCTAAACGGTCTTTTTCAAGGCCAGCAAAATCTCACGTAGATACCGTACATAGAACGCCGCGTTACACATGATTGCAAAGGCCAAAATCCTGAAAAACCTGTCTCTGCCCATACTCTTCTCCATAACAAAAATTTTGATCAGTGTTACACCACTAAAGTAATCAGATCCCTTCCTTCCCATACCAATAGTTCCCAACTCAGAAGGATGGATTAGGACACCAATGGGTAACAAAATCCCGTGACATACCTAATCTGAACATAAGATAATAGACTACTTCCCCTCAACCCCTTTCCCATCGGCAAACTTCATATATGTATATTAACTGAAAAACTGCATCTATACCTGAACGTTGCTCTATGGATGTACAACCCCCACCACTAAACTCCCCCACCGCAGCCACCTACCCAGCAATAGTGGAAGCCATGCCAGTCTCTCTCTCTCTACTCACCTAAAGAAAGTGCCAGTGGCATATAAAATTTGTGTGATTATGTGTTTATTTTGTGTATGTTACTACTGCTCTGGTGTTAGTGAACTTGTCTTCTAAGGTAAGTTTGCTGATGTCCTATCTCTCCAATATACTAGTTCTAATAATTTATAATTATATAAATATTAGAATTTAAGTGTGATACAAGAGCTGTGTTTGATAAACAAATGGCTATTTCTACAATAAATAAACCTTATAGGTTTTCAAGTGTGGTGAATTGTAATAATTGAAGGTTGCGTATAAATAATATATATATATTCATACTTATATTTATAATTTTAGCATGTAAAATGATTACTTGCGTATTTTCATTATAATTGATGTAGAGTAGAATAGCAGCAAACCTATTTAAAAATATAAGTTCACTAAACACAATATAATATCATTAAATGTTCAATGCAATTAACACCTTACCAGAAGTCTCTTCTAGTTCCTGAAAAATTTTCCTATGGCATGAAACCTTAGTTTTGTGTTTTTTGTTTATCATATTTCTGTATAGTGTACTTATCTTCTCAGGTAAGTTTGCTGATACGCTTCTCTACTATTATATTATTTCTAGTTTATCATCAAAAATGATTAAAAACTTGTCACATTTTTTAGTGTTTTATATATACAAGACTCTTTAGAAGGTGTACCCAAAGTTTTTATGGATCCGAATACTTTCTCAGAGGATGGAACTGTTGCTTTGTCAGGAAAAGCATTTTCTGATGATGAAAGATTACTTGCCTATGGACTCAGCGAATGTGGTTCAGATTGGATCACTATCCACTTCAAAATTGTAGAAACTGGTAAATAAAATCTTTTTTACATTTTCTCCTGGTACTATTTAGGCATTCACAGAACTCAGCAAATAGGTGCTGCTGACTATAACCCAACCTTACAACGTCTGATATGCCAGTTAAAAAAGTATGATCAAGTGTGCAATCTTCAATTCAATGTGCAGTGAAATTAAAGTTTGTCTAATTATCGTTAATTTATTCTATTTAGGATTTTGACAGTAATTTTATGTTTCCATATAATTATAATTTAATAAAAGTATTATTAAAGTAATTGTAATCTTGACATGTTATTTAACAATTGTTCATTTTATCTGTAGGATTTTTAGTAACATTTAGATCATTAGATGTTCAGAACTTAAAAAGAAAACTGATCTAATACGATAGAATAATAAATGAAAACATGTAATATTTCATAACCCTTCTATAAATATGATGAAGTACTTTTATCACCCTTGGTTTGTGCTTATGGTAATTACAATAGTGTGTAACTCTTTTATAATTCATAAACATTTTATGTAAAATACAGTACTATAAGTCGTTCTTGGAAAAAATGGCGTGTGGTGTAATATGTGTGCCAGCCACTCCTGAAACTGTGGTTTTACAAAAGTTTTTTACTGGGCATTCGTTCTATGAGTATAAATATTTTATTTAGTTTAACATACAGTTTTTCTTGTCAAAAGATAGTTTCTGGTAAGACGAAAATAATTATTTTTTTTTAATTAGACAGATTTAAAGGGGTTGAAAAAATTTTGAACCCTCATAGTAGTAGTATAATTTTTAACTAACTCTTAGAATTTTAAAACTATTCCATTAGACCCAAAAAATGTAAATCATTATTGAAAATGGGAAAATAGTTTTTTTACTTAAATAAATTAAAAACATATTTAAAAAAATGTGAATGTGTTATTGGAGTGTTATAATCTATTTGAATTTTGTACTTTACATTCAAATTTATATAATATACAACTGATAATATTGGGGTGGAAGTGCTATGCTACTCACTTGTGTATCTTGAGATCTCTTTGATTCCTATGGTGGTGAATGGAGTAATAGCACCTCAAGTGCTCCATTGTTAACTCAGCATTGTAAGGTAATTGGAATGCTATGACTTCAGTTGTGAATTCTAGAAGAAATATTGTAAATAATGGTGTTGGGTCCCAATGTTGGGAAATTGTAACCACACATCCCCATGAAATAAAATGTCCGGGATGCGTGGTTCTTGTGGTCCCATTTGCAGATTATTATTTTATGTATATAAATCTATCAAAATACACAAAAACTTGTTTTTTTCACTGTATAAATAGTTTTAAATGTGAAAATGTAACTATTACTATAAAACCTGTTTTCATATTATTATTAAATAAGTATTAGATAGTTCAACACAATATTTTTCTGTTACACAACATGTCATTTTTCAACAACATGTTATTAATCAAGTATTGATTTAAAACATCAGTGTATTGACCTCAACTGTTGTTGCAGAACTTGATGTGATGTCATGTTCTCTGCAGCATTAATGTGAAAACTTGCTAAATTCCATTTATCATGGCCTTGTTTGTAACTATTGTTATTTCCATAGGTCTTCTTTGATAAAACTTGAAAGAAAATTAACTGGCATTGACAAATCTGGATTTCTTGGAGACCAATGCTTGGGGAAGAACAGTTTGGAGACCCTCGTTCAATCCACAGATCCGGAAATATTTTGTGCAAGCTATTGTAAACTCTCAGAGCAAAATGTGATTGTGCTTAAAATAACATTGTGTCCAGCTTTTAGTACTCAATTCTGGTATCAACCATTTGTTGATCATCCGCATGTACCTTTTGATTGATGAAGCTTAAAAAAAAGACCAAGCAAATTATTAGCAATTAATTAGTCATTCCAGTTCAAAATCATGACATGTTGGGTTGTTCTCCATTTCTCAAAAAAATAGAGATTTATTTTATTAGAAGTCAACATTGTGATTATGAAAGCTGTGGTAAATAGCAAACTCATTTGCGACAAAATATTTTTCATACGAATTGTCCTCAGAAAAAAATTCAAATAACAATTGACACAAGCACAATAAGGATATATTGGCTCATGTCAACTTTACTTGTAAACAGATGGCGATTGGAAGCACTTCTTTTAAATCCTTTCAGACCAACTCAGAACGTTTTCTTTTGTACGTTATAAGTGAACATTCAATGGACTTATCAACAGCAGCACAATTTTCGGCCCTATAGTTCAGCACTCCAGGATGTGTAAGTGCATTGAGAAGGAGTCCCATTTGAATGCTTTATTTTCCAAGTACATTACAGTTGTTTGTGACAGAGAAAGATTTCAAAGGACACAACAAAGTCATTCATAATATCTATCATTGTTTGCCTGGCATGAAAACCTGTGTACCCACACTGCAGAAACCAAACACTTCTCAGCAGTAAAGTCAATTGTGTCCACCGTTTTGGCTATTGAGTCTTGCTACACTTAACAACCTGTGAGACCTTGAGGAAGGGTTCATGCATATTTCCACCTAAAATGTGCACTGATCTAAATATTAAATTTTGAAAGCCATAATCGTTCAAATACTGTAAAGGGAATTTTTGTGAACTCTGATAAGTTATATATTTTTGTAATAATGTATATTGGTAGAATTTTTCAAAATATTAACCGTTTAAAAAAACTTAATAGTATATATTGGTGACCTAAAATAAAAAGTGTCTACAGTTCCTTGATCATCAGGAATAATTGTGGTTAAACTTATTCCTGATAATGAAAATTTATGATAGTATGCTGAATTGGGAAGTTCGGTATATAAATGTATGCAAATCAACTTAAATTACTTAGTAATTAATATATTATTGTTGAACTAATTTTATTTTAATTTTACAATATCAAAATAGACTATAGTAAACAGAAGACTGAGGCTCGCTTATGGGCAGTAACATTTATTTATACTTTTTTAGTAAACAGTGCTCAATGTTTTATAAATATTTTATAAGATAAACCATTTTAGGAAGTGAAGATTTTTCAACTCCCTTATCAACTCGTATGTTACATATGATTTCTCAATTTTTCTCTTAACGGTATCTCCATATAATTTATCTTCGTTTATTTTAGCTTTCTTTGCCACTTAGTTGACATGTTTCACAATCTAACAAAAAGAAAAATAGTCAATGTTATATATTTTACTACCTGCTGTATTATGACTCGGCAAGTTAGCAGTAGGAGACCCATGCAGTACATACAAATACCGACTGACTGACTGACACTGCCATTTCAAGGTGCTACTTCCAGTTACTGTTTGCATCATGTATTGTTAAATGTTGTTAATCATCCTTATAATACTCATTATGTCAGGTTCAAATAATCCACATTTCCAATGATCTGAGGATTTCCTATTTTGATTCTTCATTGGTTGTACAAATACTTCTTATGAATGAAAATAATTTGTTCAATTATCCCATTAGGTAAATATCTCAATTCCGTCAAGAAATTAATAAAGGAAGCAAAGACTTTTATTATTCTCAAATTTGTCTTAACTCTATCATTATATTTTTAGGCGAAAATTTTCCTGAAGTGTTGGAGAAGGTGAAGTGCTCAAACATGGCATGGACACATGATAACAAAGGCATATTTTATGGTGTAAGTCATTTATATTTATTATAAAATATGACAAAGAACGCTCAAGGTAGCTTGAGGCATCCGGAGTCAGAGGGAGATTAGATTGGATAAAATCATTTTTACAAGACCACAGACAACAAGTAAAAATAAATAACTGTTTTAGTGATGAAAAGGTAGTAAACATAGGAATTACATAAGGCTCTGTCTTATCAGCAGATTTATTTCTCACTATTCATAAACAACCTTTTGTTAGAGCCCTTTCAGAGAGAAGTTGTTGCGTTTGCTGACGATGTGGCATTTCTGTACTCGTCAGAAAATTGGGGTCAAATTAAAATGCAAATAACAAATGACTTAGCGTTTTTGGCGAATTGGCGTGAAAAAAAAATTGCAATGGTTATGAATGTTTCAAAAACAAAAATTATGAATTTTGACCTTGTCGGCTTTAATTTTGATGCACCTTGAAAATTCCATAATAATTGTATTAACATAAATAATGATTGTAACTACGAAGCCATTAAGCAAGTAAATTAAATAAAGTACTTAGGTATTTATATTGATTCTAAAATTAATTGGAAGATTCACATAAACAAATTACATGCAGAAATTAGAAAATCATTGCAAACTTTTTATTTTTTAAGGAGCATTTGCGACTTAGAATTTTTAAAGTCAATATACTTTGCATTGATTAACTTGAGAATTTATTATGGTATTGAATTTTGGGGGGAACTCACAAGTTCTTAATAAATAAACTTGAAGTCACACAGAAATATTTTATTCAGATCATTTTATTTAAACACTAAAGTGATCACACCGAGTCGTTATTTAATCAATAAAAAATTGAAACCATAAATAATCTTTATTTTTAAGGTTCTTCATACTTAGCAAAAGGTTTCATTTTTTCATACTTCATTTTTAAGGTTTCAAAATTAGCAGTAACACAGAGACGGATTATCTGTTTTTCAGAACACAAAGCACATTCAATCAATCATACATAAGACCAAAGGTGAATAAATCATTCTTTTCTAGATCCTTTGTTTTTCTGGGACCTAAATGTTACAATTTGCTATCTAAAGAAATTAAAGAAGCTGCAACTTTCTGTGCATTTTCAAATAAATTAAAAAAATGGCTCATGGACATTGTTGATACAACGGTTTTTACTGATATCCTATCATAGTTTATTTATGTTCCTCTTAGAAAAGTGTATTATTAGTTTTATTTTATATAGATACTTTTATGAAATATTATAAGTAAACTAATTTTTGCATTTAAATTCTTTATTTGTAAGCACATGCCGCAGTGCCGGCTCAAGTGAGTGATGTTTTTGTGCATTTGAAAACTCATTAAATTTAACATATAATCTTTTCTATTTAATGGCCATCTTATAACAGGATGGGTGGCCATTTAAATTTCCAATCCATGTAAATGTCACTGATGTAATTATTATGAATGGAAATAAAATAATAATAATATTATTACTATAGTTTACCTGTACTTGAAAAATACTTTTCCTGAAAAGTTTTTTTTTTAACTATGGATTATTTGAAAATAATTTGTTTGATATTTCTTTAAGTCTTGTTTGCTAATATGTTCTTATCTAATCTTCTATTTATAAAATATTAGTTCAAAATTATCATAGAAGTTATATTGATTTTGAAAGCTTATAAATTGAGGAGAAGATGACCTAAAACAATAAAAGAAAACAAGAATGTTAAGAAAATGTTAACAAAGTCAAAGCAATTTATATAACGGAATGTAAAGAGATATAAAGCCTAATCAGTAGTTGGAAGAAATACTGAACTTGGAAGTAAATTATTGAACTTACTATCATGAGGAGATAAGGTAGGGATTTAAATATAAAGAAATATTTAATCTCCTTTTAATGTTCCCATTCAAGGAACGTTTGGTTCATTTGGTGTTGTAATTTTTTCTATATACATATTTAGGCATAGGCAAATCATTTAAATATAGCAAGACACAACAAATGCAAATTAGCTTTTAGTTTTTTTACATATATAATTCTAGGAAATTATAAGTTTTACTTAATCATAATATGCCTAGTGTTAAACCAAAAACCATTTAATGCCTAATATACAATTTTTGTATTATTTGAAATGTTTAAGACATATCCAGATCAAGTTGGAAAAAGTGTAGGTTCAGAAACTAAGACCAGCAAGAACCAAAAGCTGTTCTACCATAAACTGGGGACACCACAAGCAGAAGATGTCCTTGCTGTAGAGTTCCCTGAGGAACCTTCCATTATTATGTAAGTTTCTTTTTCTGTTCTTGGGAAGGATGTGTATCCTTTGTTATTAATAAATAGGTGAATAGCATTTTATGGTTTAAATCCAACTTTTCTCGGCTTAAATTTTAGTTTATCAGAAACAATGTATGATTATAGCTCTATTTTTAGTATTTTTCTTTTGGTTTAAAACATTATAAGGATCTTTTCCGTTAATTCACTACCACTACTTTTCTGTTTCTGTTTATTCACTACTGCTTTATAAATATTCTATTGCTATAAAAACTGCTATAAAACCCGCCACCTCAATGAATGTTGGATATTGCTCTACCACAGCTGTTTGTGTAGATGAGCGAATGTAGGCATTGTTACAAACTAAGGCCGACTATTCCTTAGAAAGTGTCATTAATTAATAGCCCAATGACAAATGAACAGCCGGTGATTATCAGCTGATCCTTCTCAAAATGTATATCACAGTATCTAGAATAATAGACGGTAGAAATAAGTATCCTCACTGTGATACCCACCGAATGTTGATTAGTTACCGTGGATTATATTAAATAAGAAGAATTGAATTGATTCTTGTTTACCTCATTTGTAAACAAATGAGTTAACAAATGAGGTAAACTTTGTTAACTGTATTGACTCACCCGCCCACCTTTACACGAACAGTGGTATTGACCCACCCACCCACCCTTACACGAACAATGGTATTGACCCACCCGCCCACCCTTACATGTACAGTGGTATTGACCCACCCGCCCACCCTTACACAAACAGTGGTATAATTCACCTTCGATCACAACCAACTACCACTCCTAATGAATGATTTCCCTCCACTTCCAACATCAACACCAGGAACTATTAAATCTTTTTTAGGCACTCATCAACACTCAATCCTGAATACATGATCTATGTAAATACATCCATAAACCATGTAAACGATAATTTTATGGTCTATCACTTAAATATTAGAAGCGCCAGGAACAAGGTGGAGGAATTGTGTGCCTCCTGGGATAACACTCCAGATGTGCTGTGTTTAACAGAACACTGGTTGAAAGAGGAGAAGCCCCTCGTCATTCCTGGTTTCACTTGTGTATCAAAATTTTGTAGAGGTTCAGGATTGGGTGGTGGAGTGGCAGTGTATGCTAATGTAAATGGACGTACCAGTAAATTTAGGATAGACCCTAAATGTACTCTTATTAGGAAATTTTGTAATGAGGAGTGTTTTGAGTGTGTTATTGTTTCAATTGAATTGCTAAATAGTTGTAATCCAGAAGCTGATCTTAAATTTATGTTAGTATGCTTATACAGAGCCCCCCAGAATAATGTACACTTGTTCTTAGAAAGTATGGATACACTTTTAGGTTGTATTTTAGGAAGGAGTGAATATATCCTAGTTTGTGGTGACTGGAATATTAACTTTCTAGATGTAAATAATATTATTGTTAAGGATGTCAAAAACATGCTCTTATCCTACAATCTTAAGGAACTTGTACATGAACCAACTAGGATTACTGCAACTTGCAAATCCCTTCTGGATAATGTTGTAACAAACCTAAGCACTGAGCGGATTTCATGTGACTCTATGTTTTGTAGCCTATCAGACCATGAAGTGCAGCTAATGATCATAAACCATAACTATACCAAGCCTAGTGAATACTTCTTTAAAAGAAATTTTTCGGAGAACAACTTCATTAAATTTATTTCAATTCTGTCTAATACTGTTTCGGCCCCAGTATATAGCATTGAAAATGTAAATTCTAAGTTTGAGTGGTTTTGCAACACTCTCTCAAATGCTTTTCAAAATTCTTTTCCTAAAAAAAGGTTTAAGAAAAAGCTGTTAAACAGAAAATATAAACTTAGCAAAGACTTAAAGAAAATGGCAGATAAAAATATAGATTTGGGAATTTTAGTTAGAGAAACAAATGACCAGCAGCTAAAAACTCTTTATTTAGAAAGAAAAAAATATTTTCGCAAACTGATAATTGAGGTAAGAAAGGCTCATGTCATGAAGGAAATACAGAGTGCAGATTGTTTACAAAAGGCAGTGTGGGGGGTGGTCAGAAGAGAGACAAGGGAGCCATCAGATATCTCTTTTCTCCTTTTAAGCAGCGAAGGAGCGCTAGTTCAGTCCCCTCTTCAGGCGGCAAACATTTTCAGCTCCCACTTTGGGAATACTGAACCATTACCACCTTCCTCCAAATCTACTTATTCTGGTCCGGTAGGTGGCACTTCTCCTGTTGGTTCATTATTTTTATTCCCAGCTACTTCGGCTGAGGTTGAAGGAGCTATTCTATCTCTTAAATCTAAGCGTTCTTCTGGTACAGATGAAATTTCCAGCTTGGTCCTAAAGAGAATTTACAAAACAATTCTAGAACCATTGACTTATCTTATTAATGAATCCTTTACATCAGGGACATTTCCAAGCGTTTTTAAGATAACAAAAATAATACCAGTATTTAAAAAAGGTAAAAAAAGTGATGTAAACAATTATCGCCCGATTTCCATACAATGCACTTTTTCTAAAGTTTTGGAGAAGCTTGTGTATGTTAGACTCTTGGACCACTTAAATAAATATAATATCATAGTGCCAGAACAATATGGTTTCAAAGCTAAAGTGCCCACAACCAAGGCAATATTGGATTTTGTTAAGCATATAATAACTAACCTGGAAAATAATGAATCAGCTCTAGCAGTATTTGATGACCTTAGGAATGCTTTTGGTAAGGTTGATCGTTTTATACTTAGAGAAAAACTTATAATGTATGGGGTAAGAGGCGTGGCTCTGGATTGGTTTGACTCATACCTGTCGGATCGCTGGCAGTATGTAGATGTGTCTGGATTTATTTCAAACCTAGTGGAAAGCATTGTTGGTCTTCTCCAGGGTAGTATCCTGGCACCCATTCTTTTTGTAATTTATATCAATGATATGCCTAGGTGCAACCTCCTTGTAATACGTGAAATCTATGTAGATGATGTTGCATGGTTGTTTGGTGGTCCTAAGGATGGCCTGCAAGCCATGGTCTCGCTGACCACAGAAACATTTATAGAATGGTTGGCTTTGAACAACATTGAAATGTCACTAAATACAGAGAAAACTTTTTTATGCAATTTTTGACAAAAAATAAAAAACCTCAATCACACTGAGTGACTTTGGCATTCATGAGTGTTCCACAGTAAAGTATCTGGGTCTAGTTATCGACAATACACTATCCTGGAGTCCCCATATATCATTATTGTGCAATAAATTAAGTAGAATTAGTTTTACCTTAAGAAATTTATATCCACTTCTGCAGCCGGAGGATTTGATGTTGGTCTACCATGGCTATTTTTCAGCAGTAATGACATGGAATTGAAGCTTGGGGAGGGTCGCCTCATGCCGTGCGAGTTTTTTAGAGCAAAAAAGAGCAGTTCGAATAGTCAATGGAATGGTCCCACGAACCTCGTGTAGAGGGGTGTTTAGATCATTAAAAATTCTCACATTAGCCTCACTGTACATTTACAAATTAATTTCAATCACAGTCAGAGACTTGCAGAACATCAGAACTGTGGGTGAGGGTCACAGATTTCCTACTAGGCACGGTCATGAGCTACGTTCTCCCAAGCATCGACTAGCATTAATGGAGAGCAAAGCGTCTTTTGCAGGAATAGTACTCTATAACAACCTTCCACAAGAAATTAAATGTTGTAATAACAAGTTGTTATTAAAGAAATTAAAATCTTTTCTATTGGACAAGGAATTTTATAGTGTAGATGAGTACATTAAGGCAGAATTGTGATTAGATTTTAACTTTGTTATTCTGTAGTTATAAGTTAGTCTTAGTAATTGACTTCTGAGATGTACCAACCTGTACCAAATTCAGAAATAAAACATCTTGAATCTTGAACTGTTCCCCGATCATTTTTATGTCCACAGTGGTATTCCTAATCCGTTAGGAATCCGATATCGCTGGCCTTATCTTATCGCTTTCCAAGAACTGGCATACAGAGAGTGCATTTGGCAGTAATCATAGGATAAAACAGTTTGTGATCACTTTAGTAGGCACCTAACATAACCGTAATTGCGTTAAAAAAGTAGTGGTAGTGAAGTAACGGAAAAAGTTAAAAGTCCCATTATTTTATATTAATATACAGGGTGATTC
>JAQJVL010004268.1:0-47365 GCA_035578905.1 Stictocephala bisonia | reverse complement strand
AGTTCAAATTACTTATTTTGAAGCTTTTCTTTTAAACAACTTCACTTTTGTTTGAAAATAAAGTGATTTGTGATTCTTCTTTGGCAGTGCAGCAAGTAGAAATTACTTAATTAATAGACATGTATCTACAACAACACAAAGTTCAACAAACTGCACAAATTCAAATGTGATGGTTTATTTTTACCTCACAAAATGTTTTTTAAGTTATTGGCATTTATCTACCAGGGGTGGGCAGTCAAATCTTTGACCCCCCCCCTGAAAAAGTCGTAGTTCCGGCCCTGTTCTTAAGACGCAATAGGTAGCAACGCAAGTAGTGTAAGTGAAATACTGTAAATAAATTTAATAATGTGATTTTACGTTATACAGATATTCTACTATTATTTGTAGTTAAAGTCACATGCCGAGGCCGAAGGGTCAGGTGTATTGAGCACAATGAGAGACGGGGTTGGCACGTGAAGCGTGCAGGGTTGTCTCCTATTATTGTATAAACGTGATTTAACCATCAGGATAAAGAGTATGTAGGACATACTGAATAGTAATAATAATAATAACTATTTGAAGTTGCCTCATAAAAACTAGACTTTTGTAAACTAAAACTTGTTATAACAACTCCTTAAATGTTAAAGGTATAACAATTCAGATACTGTAATACAACTTCAATCCTGTTCGTTAAATCCGAAGTCCGTTAAACTGGGGTCCGTTAAATCGAGGGTTTACTGTAACAATTTGTATTAAAACCACACAGAAGAAGGTTAATGAAAGATGTACACAAGTCTTCCATTGACCTTCTTCTGTCATATATTATATGTTAATATTAAGGTTTTTAATTTACCACTAATCAAGCAAGTGTATTCCATTTTGTCTCTTCTGCTATGGAGTGAAGATAAGACTTTGAAATATTTCGGGGAGGGGTTTCGGCAGCGTGACGTAACTATTAACCTCAACAATTCGTTTGAATTCATTCACAAAATGTGAGAGTTTTTCCTAAAAAAACAAGATTTTAAGTTACTAATATATTCTCCCCCTATGAGGAAATAAACGGAACATAGCATAAACAACTTATTATAAATGTGGATAAAAAAAATTGGAGGGGAGGTTGCCAGCGCTACGTAATTTTTTATAGGGGTTTAGTATTACCGTTACAAGGGGGGGGGGGGTCTGAAAAGGCCGATTTTAGTGTTACGTAATTTGGAGACGGTCCCCCAATATTAATATGTCTGTAACCGGTAAATCATATTAATAATTACCGGTTTGCTTTATTTAGGATTTGTGAGACTAACCAATAAAAGTAATGTTTTGATCAAATTATATTGTTACAAGTAGTACTCAAAACTATTATTTATAAGTTAAACCTTAAACTAAGGGAAATTAGTTTTAGTATTTTGTCTTATTACGTTTGTTCATTGCGTGTATGTTTGAGCCCTGAATACACAATTGTTATTTTTAACTTTAATCATTAGATTTTGGTTGAAGAAATGTTAAAATGATGACATTTTATACATACTGTACAAGACACAGTCTCTCTACTCTCCCTCTCAAGCTCGTCCTCCCTTTATTTTAATTTGAGGAGGTACTTTGAACTGTTATTTAGACTCTTAACACATCCATTATTTTAGGATATGTGTAAAGATTTATATATACACCAAACACTTTTAATAACTAACTGTTAACTTTGATAAGATAAAATCAGTGCCTCCTACCTACTGACGACGGACACAAGCTGCCCCTCCCACAGATTCGTTCCTACTTTTGAGTTATCCAAGAACCTCTTTTGTGGGAGGAAAATTCGTACCCCTACCTCCTCCCCACTTTGAGAAATCAGACTCCCAATCAATTAGATTTTTATATCAAGCTATAATTGCTAAGCGATAACTTGACAAGACTGTTCGCTAGCGAAGATTTTTGGGAGTATTTATTTTAGTAAATAAAAAAATATCAGTAAGAATACCGGACAAATAAGATATGTAGGTAGAGTACTATAGTTTCATAACAAAGGCAAGCGTTGAATGATTTAGTTTGAAACATACATACAATAGAGCATATTTTAAGCCAAAAGCATGTTTCTATATGTTAGCTTAAGGCGTGTATTGTCTCTTTAAAGACCTCAATGTTTGTTGTTAGATAGGCATAACATTAACTTGGTCATATAAATATGAAATATAAGATACATTTCCCCAATAATTAAGATTGTACTGGTTGAGTAAGGTCAAGTCGGCTTGAAACATTTCATCGGTCAGACGGACGCGTCACTAATTTGCTCGAATTTCATGACATTCATTTCACCGCTTACCAATCCATCAACCAAGTGCACTGCCCCAGCCGGCCGCATCGATCGGCAGCCCGGGCGCTAGTATCGCGCCGTCAGTCCGTCGTCTACCGCTCAGCTGGGTGGTCATCATGAGTTCCTTCGTCGTAGACCTTTGCCTCCTGGTGACGTTGTCGTGTGTGTGTTGTGTCTCGGCCGCGGCTACCCAACTGCCCAACACCACTGGCATCGACGGCGAACTGACCGCCAAACTTGCGGTCGACCGCTTCTTCTCCCTCTGGCTGGTCTTCAACAACGACGATGTTTCCATGTCAGGTAGTTCAATTTACGATCGATAACATCACTATCTGACGAATCTCAATGTAAACATGATACTTAATAATTTACTTTCGTTTTCTGACAGCTCAAACATTTTAAGTTCATCAGATTGAAATTTTGTCAAGTCAAATTTTCCTGTTGGGTTGAGTTTATATAGCGCTCTAATTTTGGTTCGGTAACTGACCCCCGTGTTTTATTTTAAATATGTTGATTTATAGTATTAAAAAATGCTCATTTTATTACTAGGTGTTTTTAAGCAAATTACGGCGTTAGAGTTTAATGCCAGCGAAACCAATATTTACCTAAGAGAAATCGTAGACTAATTATATTTATTGTAATATAGAACTATTATACTTCCATGCCACTGTAAAATATTTTCATTTTTGAGCTACTAAATAGTAGTTAATTCAAAAATATATCTTAGTACATTTGTAGGGTTATGCTTTTAGCTTTCTGTTCAAACGGCTAAACTAGACACATCGAACTGACAGATTTAGAGACTAATTGATTATTTAGAACATTTCCGTTGATAAAACTACTCAGTGTTGACGTTCCTTGTTTTGCCAAATCATAGCGGACGCGATATTGCATCGATAACAATGTTCTCAACACTAAAAATCCAGCTGTGGAACATAAACGTTTACTTCTCGAGATAACACAGAGATTGTAAGGATGTAGGAAACAATGTACATTTATATCGCGATGTAGCCACATTTGTGTGATGATTCATTTCCTTGCGAATGAAGCAATCCTCAGCGGAAGCGGAAGCAGATTCATTACGGCTCTTCGCACGTGATAACTGCTGATAATCTTTTCGCTGTTGTTTGCTTTTATGTTGTAAGAAACAAGTTATTATTAGATGTGTTTGCGTATTTGTATTTTATGAGTAAGCAACGCATAGCACTAAAACGTTGATTTATTTTTGACATTTTCTTCGCATTGTGGTCAATTTGTGGAAAACTCTGAAATGCCCAAAACTGCCTCTTAAATAAGTGACTAAGTAATGGAAACTACAGATGTTATAAATTTCATTCAATAATCGCGTAAAGTATAAATTAATCAGATGAGCAATTTTTGAGAATAATTTTAATTTTAGGAAACATCTTGGTTCCATATTTTATATTTAGTTCCGCTTAACGCAAACCGAATCACGAAAAACACATTATGAACACACAAAAGTAAACATCAGTTTGAAATATCTTCATAGCTTTATAATTTAGTTTTTATTATTTTGTGATTATTCCACGTTTTGTTTGTCTTAAACGATGGTGAAGGATCGACTTCAATTACCATAGGGAACGCGTATTATCAGCCAATAGCATTCCTCTTCATTGTTTGAAAAATGTTGAATAGAGCACTGTATTCTCAAACTGAGATGGACGTTGGTCAGGTTTTTAGTTAATTACTCATGGAAATAAATTCCTTGTAAAATATTCTGTTATTTTAATTTTATATAATTTATAATTGTGATTTATATTAAACATTTATTAATTTTTCTTTTAAACCCGTTAATAAGCTGATAGAGAGTAGAATGTATGTATAATGTTTGTCATTTAGTAATTAATTACAGGCTCCTATCGTAAGTTATTTCTGATTTGCATTATTTTATAAATGTGGTTCTACCACGACCAATAATTCAACAACCGTTTTCAAAACAGACATACCTTTAAAACACATAGTTTACAAACACATTTTCTAATGATTAATTGCTAATTAAACTTTCTGTTGGTGTATTCTTACCACCCGACGAGAGTGACTACCTCGTTGGTTCCGTTCTCCATGATGGGTCGTAAAAGGTGATATAAGTTTCCTTAAGAAGCGCGTCTGTTGGGTGGTTCGCTCCCGCCGTGTGAGAAGCACTCCGTGTCTATTGGTAGACCTAAACCTCACAAATATACCCTTTAACCCCTTTTGTGATATCTATACTCAACTAATATACATTGAATCCGACAATAAGTCGCAGAGTTATATTCATAATGTTGTCCTCAGGTTTCGTGTATTTGCCTCTACCCAGTTTGTTTAAGCAAACTGTTCTTTAGCGATGTAATCAGGCAATAGCGCATTTTGTTTTGTTTACTGTGTTTTGTCAGTATTTACTCGATGTAAATTTATAGCACATAGAAGAAAGAAACAGAGGTCGCATCCAATAGTGCTCTGAGCACCAACTTGTCAGTTCCTTCCTTATTCACCCGAAATCCTCAAGGATAAACGTAGAAGTTATCACTACAGATGTTTAAACATGTACATTAGTCGCAATATGTTTATAACTACCACTGAGATGTTCGCTGCGGCCATAAGAAAGCGACCTCTGTTTATTTCTTTTCTATGCGTATAGGGTTTCTTTATAAAGAGCGTGTTTTTGCATCAGAATTTTTCCAACAATTCAGTATGTATTTTGTCAGGCAGATTGATTTTAAAAAAAATAAGTTCATATTTTTATACTGTAGCATGCAGATAGTAAAAAAGCCTACTGTATAATTTCATTAAGGCATCAATAATAAATTAAAAGTAACTCGAATTTAATAAATTACTCTCATAAGCAAAAATAACCTATTGAATATCTATTCCCTAACCAAAGGCATTTTAAATAGAGAATTATCCATGGTAGTTAAAATTTGAAAAGAAACTATGAGCCACTCGTTTTATAATGTTAGCCCAAAGATTTTTACTGTTTTAGAAAATCTGTTCAATCTACGCTCAACTATTCTCCATCTACTCATAATTAAGGAAATTCAACTGTTTTGGAAAATCTTTTCAATCTACGCTCAACTATTCTCCTCTACTCATAATTTAGGAAATTCGCTCCAAGGAGTATCGCCTAAAAAAATCCCCCTACTCAATTTCTAACATGGTATCCGAATCCGAATCAAAATTATCAATACCCGAGTTTGAATGTAAACTGTACAATGAAGAGTAGAAAAATAAAAATAACACATATAGTCCGTTTTATGTTTCTGCAATACGCTGTATAAGTTAAATAATGAATAAAAATTGACGCTATTTCTTAAGAATAGATTATAATACAACATATATATGTAAAATCGCAAACATTCTAAAATAACTAAGCTGTAGTAACATATAGGAAAAAAATACTTAATATTAAATTTTAAGTAAGTAACCATTGTTTAAATATGTCACTGGGAAGTGGCCTTCATGGACATAAGTCTGTGCACGGACCTGAGTTACTAAACGGCTGATAATGGCAACCAACATTTTATAAAATAAAAGTTGAATTTAATACTTACCTAAAAATAAATAAATAATACATATTATTATAGATGTATTGATGAAACAATGTCTTTATTTAATTAAATCGAGGAGGTTTAAATGTTTTTAATCACCGCACTTTTGATTACTTTGTGATATTTAAAACATCGTAAAAAAAATTATAAATTAGAGTAGCGTGTAAGTTTATTGTGATGCAGAATATCAATTTTCAACCAATGTACATTTCAGAATTTTATTTGGTTAAAACAGTTTTTGTCATCAAATTAGTGAAAGCACATTTTCTCGACTCTGAACAGTGTTACAAACACTAAGCAAGTCGTTTATTGAGCCGTTGTCGGCAAAAACTAGAATATATAACAAATTTGATTGTTTGTGTGCTTATTTATTTTTACTGATATACCATTCATAAAGGTATTCAGTAGTATGCCTTAAGGTCGTACTACATTCAGATATACGCACAGGGTGGTTGTCACTTAGCGTTTAAAATAGTTTTGAGGGTTCGCACATTGTAATGACGAATTTTTAAAAGATTTTTACAAAATTAGTGACATTTGATTAATATCACTAGTTTTCCATAATAATTTAAATAAAATACTCAAAACTGTTATAAATTTGTAATTTCCATCAAGATAAACTGCTTTTCGTTACTATTAATTACCATTTAATGTTGTTTTAAGTAATTTGTAATGTTTTAAATTTATGAATATAAAAGCAAATGTGAAAGGGGCATTTATCCCTTTAAAAAATACGTTGATAAATAATATTTAAGTTGGTATATTGGACTTAAAGAACATCCCTCGTTGACTGGCAAAAATAAACGTTTCAGTACCTGAAAGCACTGATTTCAACAAAAGACATAATTTAACGAATAGATGGTCTTATGAGTCGTGTGATTTAATGTTAACATGACCATCAGCTGTTATTCAAAAATTACAACAATGCAACAATATATGATTCACGGCATCTAGAAAAAAAGACGGTAGGTATCACGCGCATCTCCCATGACGTCACATGGACAAAGTGACAGCTGGATGGCTAACAGTCAATAAAACCAGATGGTTAGTGGCAAATAGCTTCATTACTATTTAGCTGAAAGCTTCCTCGTGATTGGTTGATTTAGTTACCACTATTTAATAGAATAATAAAATCAGCTGATTTCGCCCATGTGACGTCACAGTCTACTGCACTACGCAGCCTCTTCGTGATACCTACCGTTTGTTTTAGTTACCGTGATAAGATTAGTACCAGTCATGAGATAACCAAATAACTACTTGATTGTGTTAAGTTTGTGGTCTGTGAAAATCAATTGTCGTACTTCTTTTAATTAACTATTGCATTAAGTGGCCATGGCGTGTAGTTACCAGGATTACGTAGAAATGCGTTTAGTTTACGTGTTTTTTAGTGGGAATTCACTTGCTGATCAGTGCGAATATCACGACCGTTATCCGATAAGGCCTATTCTCAGTTCCCACTGCTCACTAGGCTCCATCAACGTTTATTTGAAAAAGGGACGGTTTGTAAACAAGTAACTAAGGTCTAGCAATCCACGATGTTTACTCAGATGAACATATTCTTGACAATCCATAAGTTAGCAATAGGGAAATAGCAAATGAAGTTGGCGTTTCCCTTTGCAAATGATGTTGGTCTTTAAGAACTTGAAGGTCCTGAAAGATACCGACTTTCCTCCTAACCATTTCACTTCCGACCAATCTCTTCAACCTAAGACTTAGCTAATTTTATCCAAACAAATTCTTTGTATTGTATTAGTTAAATAAAAAAAGGATAACAAATAATTAAAAGTAATTAAATAAAATAAAATAAGATCATTTTAACAGACCACAAACATAACACAATCAAGTAGTAGTTTGATATTTTATGACGCATTAATCATATTATTGTCGCATTGTTGTGATATCTATATATATATATAAAATCCAATGTATGTTTGTTTGTCTGTCTATCCTTTATGCGCTACCAAACCGTCCAGCCGAACGCCATGAAACTTGGGGAAGTTGTTCTATATACCCCAGGGAAGGTTTCTGTCCTATTCCCGTTTCTTTAATCCCTCAGGGCTCCATCCCTTGGACTTATAAAGTTTCGATGTTAATCAAATAGCAGGATGCATGAAGGTATAATAAGTCAAATATAAAAAGAATATCAGCTGTGGGTTTTAAATATGTCAAAATTATACTGTTTATATTTTTATGTTTTGATTTCTTGTGAAGCTACTATATTAATTGATTGATTTATTTGATTAACAGCTGTTAAATAAAAACAAATAGAATAAAATTGTGGTAGGCAAAACTTTCAAAAATTAAAAATAATTGAGTACAGTAGTAAACTACACAAAACATCAGCTGTTGTAAATTGGATACTGTGTAAACTGAAAGGTTGCTGCACATTTCAATGATACAATCAAAACTCAATACTGTATTATGACCGGCGAAGCGGGCGGGTACAGCTAGTTTTTAATAACAGCTGATAGTCATGTAAACATTAAATTACATTATCATGACGTATGGCCATGACTTTGTTAAATTCTGTCTTTTTCTGAAACCATTGCTTTCAGGTACTGTATTAAAACGTTAAGCTTTGTCAGTTAGTTAACGAATGGCGTTTTTTAATACTCCAGTTTCAAGATCATTTATCAAGGAAGTCGTCTCCTTTCACAATTGCTTTCAGATAAATGAAAATCCACTTAAATTTAAAATCGAATATACAAAAATTAATAATTTTTTAGTTTTAGTTACCTGAAAAAATAGTAAACGGTGAGAAATGGTAAGAAAAAGCAGTTTATTTTGATCGAAATTTATCACGCTTAAAAAATTTACAACAGTAAATTTGAGTATTTTATTGAAATTAATATTGGAAAAACTATTTTTATTTATCACGTGTCGCTAATTTTGTGAAAATTCGTTGTGTGAAAATTAGTTTGAATGAAACAATTTAAAAACCGCTGTTTTATTCCAAGTACAATGTGAAATAACATATCGTATGGCTTTCAAAGCCAGCCACATAGCTTTAAGGGGAAGGAATTCAACAGAATGATAATTAGACGAATAAATATAAATAAAATAAAACGTAAAGTACAAATTACTTGTTAAATAAAGTTGAAATATTGATTTCCCGTCACAGAGATAAATATAGGTTTCGTAACAATTCAACACTTGCTTCCCCGATTTAATGAAAACCAGCTAATCCCCCCAGAATCGAAAGCAATGGACAATCATTAACTATATGATCCATAGGACGACTGATCATTCGCCATTCCTCACTTTTATTTCCAGTAGTTTAATCTTCCCAAACCCGTGCGAAAGTGACTCAACATGGTTAATTCCACTAATAACGGTCAAATGATTTGACACCAGAAACTTGTTTCGACCGTCAAACATACCGCAATGCCCAGTTGGTGTTTTGCGAAAATTCGTTTTGATTAACTGGGAAGCTAGTCAAAGAGGTAGTTTTCTAGATTTAAGTCGCCCTGCACGTTGTGGGATATCTTGCAAAATGGGGAGATTCTGAGTAGATAGGATCTTCTAACTCTCTGTGAAGTCTCTTTGCGTCTTATATCCGGAGGAGCTTTGTTGCACAGTACTGGAAGCCGTGGTCTAGGGGTTGCAATGAGGAAACCGCTGATAGCCCTCATCGCACTATTTAGTTGTATTTCAACCTCTCGTACACGTGTAAGCCAAACAGGAGCATATTATTCAGCAGTGGAGTAAACCAGAGAACGCTGTAGTACGCAGGACTAGAGATGACAAATATACTCAACATATCGCATCGTAACCGATACATCGAACTTTAAGTGATTTATCTGTTTAAAATTATGCATTAACTCTCATGTCATGACCAAAAGTAAACTCATATTTTGCTGTTATTATTTAGAATAGCGTATTGAATGTAAACATTAAATACATTTACACGAAACAAGCTGTGATCTGTGGTCGAATGAAAAAAATTCAAAACAAAAATACATATACTTCTGTTAATCATAAAAGAATTTTGTAATAACATTAGACCTACTATTTTTGTTTTGTACATTATACATGCAATTAGGCTTCTTATAAACACTAAACTTCCACTTGTATACAACAAACTAGATTTTAGTTTTAGTCCGTTAACCTTACGTAAAAAACTAGATAAAGTTACTTTATTATTTCAACGTATGTTTTGTACGTATAAAAGACAATTTAAATGTGTTTTTTTTTCGAATCGTGATGATTTTTAAGAGAAAGAATAACGTCAGTATTTATCGATATGATATATCGGACCAAAATATCGTTATGGCCAATATTATCGAAAGAAAATATCGATACTAGTTGATGGATGTATCGAAATAAATTTATCGTTATTACTTTATTTCCGATATATCGATATATCGTTGCCATCCCTAAGTACGCAGTACGTGTGCGTTGGGGGCTATCAGGTAAAAATGTCGTATTCGTTTTCGATCTATCGTACCTAAGTTGACCAACATTTGTTTCTAATGAGGCGTACAAAGCTCGTAGGTATTTATAGGTACCAAGATGGCCTCTCGGCGGAGGGGAAGTGACCGACTGGCTGATGAGTGTAATTGGATAAGTAGAGACCTCGTAGCAGTTACAACTGCCCACGGCCCCAACTGGGATATACAAACAACTGTCTCAATAAATGTATAGATTATAATTTCTGTTAACATTATTTTGTGATCGATAATGTGGCCTCAATAAAAAAAAGTTTGATAAAGAAGTTACAACTTTAAAAATTAAATTAATATTGCTTACTCTTATTATTGTGTTGTATAAATTAATGTAACAAAATAAATGACATAAATGGTCCCAAAGAATTGGCACAAACTTGTCTCCATTTTAAGCACTAAAAATTAAAAATTACCAGTTTGGTTCCCACATATGTTTTTTTCCATAACTAAAAAACTAGTCAAGTTAGAGACATGCGGTTTTAACTAAAATATTTTAAACTGTCATTTATATCTTCACTGAAAATATAATCAACATTATTATAGCCGTTTTTGAGAAAAGTATATTTTTGTATGATTTTGCCCATAAAAATAATTTTAAAAAAACTAAAATTTCAAAAAAGTGAAAAAAATGGTCTGGCGATATTGGATAAATACGGACAAACATAAAAAATTGTTTTCGAAAAAAACACTGTTTTGGGTTTAGGGGGCCCTAAAATGGATTTTTAGACCAACTTGTAAAAAACATTTTTTTGACGATCACGATACTTTCTCTATGCTAACGCATATGGGAGAAAATAAAATGAAATAAAATACTTTTATTCGTCGAAACAAAACATAATTAATACAAACGAACAAAAATATAATTTATATAGTTGATTTTGATAAAGAAAATTATCATTTAGACTATACTTTTTGAACAGTAATATGTATAAACTATAATCAATACAAATTCCTGTTTTTAGTTTTGCAATGAGAAATTCAGTACCTCAAAGGTAAATACCTGATTTGAGGCTTTTACAGTAGGTATATTAGTATTTACAAATTATTTATCAAATGTAACAATATTCTTATTAGATTTAAGTGTTATATAAAACTCAACATAAATAAGAATATTAAAAATAATATAAAGATTTATTCATGGCATTATATGCAATAAACTTTCACCAGTACGTTAGAACAGTAGAATCCTGTTCTATATTAATAAAAACTAAATTGCTTTCTAAAATTGTTCTGCAACGATAGTGTCGCATTTATATACTGTATATAATATATATTTGCCAAATACCACTCACTCAGTCACTCACTCACTGACTGATCACAAAAATCACCAAACGGATTTCCACGACATTTTAAAGGAAGTTAGCTTTAGTATCGAAGGGACCTACTAAGAAAAGATTTGTCAAAATTCCATTCCTAAACGGTACAAACAGCCCCTCAACATTTCATTTTTTCCATAAGAATATCATTGGGTTGATTTTGTATGGAAACGGAATAACAGCTGTTTTGTAAATAAATAAACATGTTTATTTTAATATTTGACATTACCTTATTGATGCATTAAAAGTTTAATCTTCAACTGTTAAAAAAACACACAAATGAAAGAAACTCGTTTGAAATAGACTAAGTAATAACCCTATACTGATAAATAGGTAGCAACGTAAGTAGTGTGAGTAAAACACTGTAAATAATTTAATATTTTGATTTTACGTTATACAGATAATCTACTAATATTTGCAGTCGCATACCAAGGCCGAGGTGTATCGAGCGCAGCGAGATTCGGGCTTGGGACGCGAAGCATGCAGGTGCGTCTCCTAGTAAATATAAATTACGAAGTTACGAAAATTCAAGAATTGTTCCACTCCCATCACCTACCACCAGAATATTATGTATTGTGAGGTGAACATGTCAGCCATCATTTATACTTATATGATTGCCAAACTTCATAAAAATTATAAGTGGCATTAAAATAATAAGTGATATCTCGTCACAAAGCTTAATCCAACGGACCTAACCACACCCTTGGCGTTCACCCTTGGCATCGAGGAAGAAGTCTGAGGAGAATCTGTTGTTTGGATATTTCTCCACCTGTTACATGACGGATTTTAGCCAATTACCAATTAATACTACCAGCGGTTCCGTTTTTACACGCCAGTTCTGAAACGAGTCAACAAATACCATTCATAACGAGATTGGCTTTTGTGCGTTTGCAGTAGTGCTATGGCGATGATAAAATGTTCGATCTACGTACACAATTAAGGTTGCTGAACGTCATGGACTGTGGTCTCCCAGCTATGTTCGCTAAATATACAGAAAATGACACCACTAGGAAAAGAATTATAACTTTCTTTTTAGAGTGTATCAAAGTACGTAAGTGTTACCAAATCCAAAATTACTGGCAACCTTTGCAGGCTAGCCTACTCAACAATAATTACATTTAAGATGTCACTTAAATAATGTTTCAGTTTCTATTCATCTTACGTAAACAATGACTGCTTGAAAACTTAGCTAAGCATTTACGTCAAAGTAATAAGATAGAAATGTCCTGATTTGAACATTTTATGTCAATTCAATAATGAACATGTTGAATGTTCAATTCAACATATCTTCATGATCGGTGTCTTTGTGATGATAAATGATGACGTTTTTAGAAAATTTTGATGGAAAATAATGAATAAATTGGTAATATTTTCATTGAAAAAAGCACATTATTGAATAGAAAATGGAACATATAGTAGTGCTAGTTATGAAAAGACAATACTTTTGAATCGAACAGTAGTTATATCTGTTTGAATACGAATTATTTCCTCATTTCAGTTTAGAGTTATGCATGCCCTGGAAAATAAAAACCTTCAGCCACAACTGGCTCGATTTGGCTCGGTGCAAAATGATTTCATCAATAGAATTCCTCAGAGGATTCTATAGATCGTTTTTATGGTCGATCTACCGTAAAATGTTTATGTCGAAGCGAGATCAATGTCAACTTTTTCAAGTCAAGGTCTCTTCAGGTCTATAAGGAAGGCAATATTACACGTACATACTTTTGTATTATAATAAACAGTTGCGTACTAACATATTAGATGCTGGTAAGATGAAAAATTAATTTGTTTTTTATAATCCACTGACCAAATGTACATGATTCAGTTCATTTGCAATCACCTTATTATTAGTTACCAAGTAAATGAGTTGGTTCAGTTCCAATGACATTAAGAACGGTCGACACACTTGACACCTGCAGCTGCGACCATAAGCTACCGTGTAAATAGAACGTCAAATCTAATCCCTCATAGGTGTCTAAACAGGAATTATAGACCAACCGCACGATATAAAATCAGCTCATAACTACGACTTCGGAGGTGGACGGTGCACACATTATATCTTAGACATACTTAGCTGACGAAAGGTTTTTCCAAGCGGTCGACCTTAGCAGCACCTTAATAGTCACCAAGTAAATGAGTCAGTTCAGTTCCAATGACATTCAGAACGGTCGACACACTTGGCACCTACAGCTACGAACCATTAGCTACCGTGTTCCGTGTAAACAAGCCGTTTAATGTGCTCGCCTCAACAGGTCTGACTTCCAACAATTTTAATGTAAAGATAAAGCGCACAGACAGGGCTCGGAGGGTTTTAACCATGTCGACATATAGCCTACAAATGGGAAATATTGTGCTGCCAACATATTGAGGCCTACTTCAAGCAGTGCGTTAGAATAGGGAATATTGTAGGAAGTTGGGCTGTTATGAATGTTGGTGTTCCGCAAGGGACAGTTTTTGGATCTATATTATTCTGTATGTTGACAATATTTATTTCTCACTGAAGTTTTTATTGATCAGTGAAGTTCATACATATTTTGTCAACTCGTGTGTCCCCTCTTCGACTTTCGAACTTTTTTTTCCGCTTCTCTTTCCAATCAGCACTACACTCGTTGTAACCATCTTAGTAGTTCTGCCATCTCAGTGCAGAACTATGTAAGGAAGTTATGTTGTAAGATTTTTGTAGTTATTAAAATTACATTATTATTGCAGTCAAAGATTATGTAATACGAAATAACAGTGGTATGGAATTATACTATACGATAGTGAACATATTTTGTTTTATAGGCCTGCTTTTAGTCAGGATGGCATAGGTCTAATACCACAGAGGAGTATAAAACCATGGCCTTCGTATTTGTCTGTCATAATACTTTGTAAAAACATACGTCAAATTAATAAGTTATTTAATAATTTTAAGCTGAATTTTCAAATTCGAACTGTAGTTCCATGTTTCTCTACATGTTTGAACTCGATTTGATCTTTCAATGTTTAAAGCATAGTTCTTTAGGTGGCTCAAGTCACACTTCTAACAAATGTAGCCTATTCTTTGGAGACTCAAGTCAGACTTATAGACTAAAATTATTGAAGTGGCTTCTTGGTTGCTACTGTCCGTAACAAAAGTTTGGAGACTCGAGTTTGGAAGCTTACAGAAATTAAACAAATAAAGCTATGTTCATGGAACTTGTACCAATATTTTCGTAATTGCATTGTGCATTGATTGGTGTAAACAAAACATTTTTGGTGTTATTTCTTCATATTTATACTACGTGCCGAACGAAAAACATACACGATTTTTCACTCTTTTCAAACAAATCTCAACTTTGAAAAATCGCATATAAAGAACCCTTTCATATATCTTGATGAAAATGTAATACATGATTGGGCTTGTCATTGGAAATATGATATTAAAGTTTCAATTTTGTTATCTCATTAACAAAAAAGTTTTTATAGATTTTGTAAAAAATTTTCTAAGCTACGGCTGATCGTAATAGGTTGAACTGAATACTGTTGTAATAAGTGTAAGTGTTGTAATAAGTGGAATTTCTTACGTTTCTAAAACGGGGACCCAAGTCAAGGGGGAAATCGTCATCGCACGTTCAAAGCATAAACAAGTATACTTCGACTTTCTTTAAACAAGATCCTTGGCGTGCTACTACAATAGTTTACTTGAACGAAATAATTTAGTAGGTCCACGTCAGTGATTCAAAACAAGTTCGCAGTGCTACGTTTACAGGTATCATTAGTTAGGTTTATTTATATTTTACGCAAAAAACTTGTCATTCACGGATAATTAAACTTATATTGGGCTCGTCAGTTTTCTCCATTTATTCGTATTTTAATGTTCTTGATTGACTTCCATACAAAATTGATTTGCTTTATGGCAGTTTCTCTGGCTATTTTTAGCATGTAACGGGACGAACAGGTTTCGCTCAGCTAATTTTAGCACGGATGTCAGCTCTGGTTGGTAATCCAGGTGAAAAAAGAGCATTTGAAACGCAACCGGATCCCAAAGATGAATGTTTGAAAGCAGTTAGTCATAATTTAAGAACTGAATTTTGTAGTATTGAACTCGTAATTAAAAGAAGAACAGGTTAACAAAATGGTACTTAGTTACTAATTGCATATTTCATAATTGAATAAATTTGAGGTAGAAACTGTGGAAATTATTTTCTTCTTCATTATGTGGAATGGAATGCACATTAGTGAATGCAGACTAGATACTATATTCTACTTATTGTTAAAAAGGCTATTATCTAAACCAAAAAATCAAGGGATCCAACGCTTAGAGTAATATCCTAAGAAAATAATATTGAACTGTCATATTAGTAAAATGTGTGTTGTAGCTTCCATAGCTGAGAGATCACGAATTCGTGCCGGTCCAGCTACTAAGTTTGTTGCTCGTTTAGAACTACCCAGGGAGTACGTACAGCTATGAGGATTTGCTGTGGACGTGAGCAGTAACCTCGCGCACATACTAAAGCGATTTATGTCTAACTGAATAGGGCCATGAACACTATCAGTGGCACTCTAATGGCAACTCCACTTCCTTGGCTCCCGGTGCTGTGCAATATAACTCCTCCAGAGATAAGACGTCAGGAAGCACTACTTAAAGGATTCAATAAGATCTTGAATGTCTCGCACTTCCCCATCAGACAGAATCTTCACGTCAGAATGGTTGCTTGAAATCTCGAAACACTCCTCTACGTACTGCTTTATAGTTGAGCAGATCGAATTTCTCGCTCTATACTAACTGGCTGGGCAATAGCGTGGATCGTTTTTGATAAACAAAATAATTTCTTATTAACGATCCGTCAATACGTGTAGGTGGGATGAACTTCCTTCGTAGGGAATGGACAGTGTTGAATCGGTTCCGAACTGGAGTGGGCAGATGTAACTACTGGAAATTCAAATGAGGATTGACAGTAGATGAGTCATGTTATTGTGGGAAGTCTATCCAATCAATGAATCACTTACAGAGTGCCCCTTGCGCTCTTTTACGTAGGAATTAGCTAGTATACAGTATATATTGGGCAAATAACGTCTATATCTGACTGACAGTTAGAATTTTGTTTACGCAATTCGAGTGCTTGTGTCATGGCACATATGTATGATTTGGTAGTAGAAGACTAAATTTTTTTGGGTAGAGATGTGTTGAAAATGTGTGTGTAAATACATGCAATTTTATAGATAATCGTGAGTGTATGAAATTTGGGTAGTAGGCTACTGAATGTTTTTATTTAGGTCGATTTGTATATTAGATTAAGGTAATTCATGTCATATTGTAGTTTTTGGTGCGTGTATGATGTTTAGGTAGACCTTGTGTTTGTGTTTGTTCAGATTGGGAATTTAACTTTTTTGTGGTTCTTAAGTTTTCGAACATTTAATGAACATACGTAACTCCATAGGATAGCAGACTTCCGTGTTTGACCCTGCGGGTGTATTACGTAATTACACGAGATCGGACCAAACCAGAAATCCGTATCCTGTTCGTTACGTCAGCAACTTGGTGTCCAAGCTGCTGATGCAACCGTCTAATATTAGTTTCCGTGTTGAGTTTGCAATTTGTTCAGCCTCTATGTTTTACAAACACGATTTTGCGTGCGTTTGTGATTAATATTTCCCGTTCAATACTTTCGCCTACACTCACGTGGAAGTTACACAACTTCATCATCTCACTCACTGAAAACAACGAATAGTTCTAATGGAATTTGGGTAAAAATTGCAAAGAGCTTATAATGCTTTTTTCAAGTTTTCTCTAAAAACACTCACAAAATAGGCTAATTTTAAAACTACTTAGACAATATTTTTTGGGGAAAGCATTCACCTTTTGCGAAGAGTGCAATTTAAAAAACTGACAAATATTTTATTTTACTAAAATATAACGATGTGGGTACTCAACTTGTGTGGAATTTCGTCCCGATCAAGAATATATAATGGGGTTTGAAATAGGACCATTATTAAGTGTTAGCACGGAACTAGTGCCTGTGCAGATAAGGTTATTTTTTAGGTTAGTTTTGGTATTGTTAGACTATGTACGGTTTTGTAAGGTAAGGTAGGTTACATTCTCTTAGGTTAGAATTAGTAGGATTACGCTGGTTTTATTAAAGTTTTTGTTAATCTAACCTAACATAAAAACCTAACATAACCTAACTAAAACCTAACCTAACTCAATCAAACCTAACATAACCTAACATTACTTCCAAACCTAACCTAAAAAAACAGCATTACTGAAACCAGTTCATGTTGGGCTCTAAAACGCTTAATAATGTTCCGATTTCAAAATCAATGCCATATTTGTGATCAGAACAGGTTTCAACATATGTCAGTACCTACAACGCTAGATTTACAACATAATCGTTATGTTTTCCTCATTTTTATCATTTTCCGGCTTCCTCCCTCCCAATACTTTAAAGTAATTTCAAAAGAAACTATTTTTTGAGTTTTTTCAAAAAAAAAAAAAAAAAAAAAAAATGCCTAACGTGCCCTTTCCAACAATTACCGAAATTTGTTTTATGTTCACATTGGTTGGATAGTGTTGCCTCTCACGGTACAATTCCTGCATTTATCTTCCCTAAAGTGTATAGGGTTTATACAGGGCTACATCTGCCTCCAGACACACATGGCATACTGTATATACAAACACCTATTCATTGTAGGCTATTAAGAGTCTGCAGGGGCTGTCGGCCATGTTGGTTTTAATCACATAAGAACGATGTTATTTGCAAACCCAAATTTTTTCGTTGTTTATTGACCAATCGTCTTGTATTAGGTGTCATTTCAAGCTTTATCGTATTAAATATTGGGGTTGCGTTTTATATTTTGTATACATACGCTCATTTAGAAAAATAGGTGAAAATAAAACATACAAAATAAATATTTTTTTATATTTTTTCCTAAAAAATTAATTAGAAATTTGCAAAGTAATTCCAATGCACAATTCATTCTTGATCAAATCAAATTTTTTTGGAAAAATCCGTTTAAAAATAACTGTTTATTTTGGATACACGTGATCTTATGTACGGTTCGAAACATTTTTCTTATGGGATTAAAACCGACATGGCCGACAGCCTCTGCAGAGTAGTATCAGTGAATAATTTTCTACCCCTTGAGCCCCAGATTTCAATTAAAAACGTTTCACAATTAAATTTTTAATATGTATTTCAAATTTAAACATGCTTTATAATACAAGGATGTGACTAGTGACCCCTGATACTAATTTTTTCTAATTTTGGTTTATTTTAAAAGAATATTAAGTTAGAACTAAAGTTATTTGTATGTAAAAAATAAACCAAAACAGTTAGAAAAAAATCTGTCACTTGGGTCAAAAGACAATTGTTTCCTTTTTTAAAAAAAGGTTAAGTTTAAAAGTGTATGTTCACAAATAAAACTGTAATCTTATTTCGAAATTACCATAGACCTTTTGGAGAATCAAATCCAATGTGGCTGCAGGTGTAGCAGAACAATAAAAATACGATAAAAAATAAAACAAAACTTTAGATTGATGCATTCACCTCTTATATCCGGTAATACAACTTTAGCACACTGACATGAGAAATAAATTCTAATTAAATTAAGCTCAGTATTTAGTTCTAGCTACTCGATACCATTTAATTTGTGATTTTTAGGCTGTTAAATAAATTTAAATATATGTTATTTTCTATTAAGACCTACTATTGTTTCTCTTAATTATTTAGAAGGGGAAATTAGGTGCAAAACTAACTATGGGCTTATTAATAGTTGTTGCAATTTTGTCTCATAACTATAAAATGTTGGGGAATTTTTGACGACTTCTCTTCACTATATTTCAAGGCTATTGGTGATTTTATTCTGTTCGCCAATCCTTACCAACCGGACATAGGAGCGGAAACCACAAACCTAGATTGTTACAATGTGGCGGGAAACAATCATAAAAATAACAAACAATAACAAATAACATAAATAAATAAATAAACAAATAAAATAAAAATAACAAATAAAAATAAAAAACAACACCAACAATAAAACGCATCTTAAATTAACAATAACGAATACAAAACATTAAGTAAAAACATAAATAAATAAGATATAGTGGTTGAAAACATTTAATGATCCCTAAATATCACAAGGACTTGCTTCATCTACACATTGCCACACATTCTTCCACGCGCATCATGCTACTGTATTTAAAATTTAAATAGCATTTGAGCTATTAACAATTCAATAGAAACATTGATCAAAGTTGCGTAATTCTTCAGGAATATATGTGGTCATATAATTATCAGCTGATCACTCATGCTCGCTGCATTCACCTTACAACGTCTCTTTGAATAAAGTTACTGGGTGGGGTTATAAAGTCCTTTCCCCTACTTTTTTCCTACAATTTACACTTAAAAATTTTGTCACTTATGCCATGATGTCTTTTCACCCTGAAAAAAATGGTACATTTAAAATTCAAAAGGGTTGTAATGATTCAAAGATATAAGCAGGTCAATATTTTCCAAGATATCCATTGCTTCCAAAGGCAATGTTAACAGCATGCCACATGACTGTCTTTTCATTACAAATTTTAAGTCGAATTTTACATCTTTAACCTACTGATATCTCGGAAACGGTACTACTCTTTGAATTGTAAATACACCGTTGTTTTCAGGGTGAACAGGCAGTGTTAATAGACATGTCACATGACTGTTTTATAATAAAGAATTCGGAACTCGACTCCTATATCTTGGACCTCAGGTTACTCCCAATATTCCGTTTTACTTCAAAAGTTATAGCAACTACCTAAAGAGTGAAAGGCATAACTGAAAAAAATTAAATGAAAATTGTAGTAAAAAGTGGGGGACTTATTAACCACCCTATGTATTTGAAGGCAATCTCAGAACCATTGGGACACTACGTATACAATGGATGCTGGCTTTTTTTTGGTGGCTATTGACAGTCGCTACTCTCACATCGGTGGTCTTTGGGTGCGCCGTGACGCAATCGGTCTGTCACTAACTGACGTATGACGGGCGGTGACGCGCTAATCGCATTTCCGTTACGGCCGCTTGCGGTCTGCGCGGTCTGAGTCATCGGTCTGGAATTTCTTGGCTGACGGCCTCTCGGGTGATCATGGGTGTCGGAGGAAGAACTCATCGACGTTCTCCGAAACTCTTAACCTTTATTTCCGAGCGATTACGATCCTCATTTTCTCTCCTTGTTTGTCCAAACTAGGTGAATGTCAAAGGAAGAAAAGGGCAAACTCAGACTCTCCCGATTTCTCCTTTCTAAGGACCATTAAACAGAGAAGGCCTACATTTACGGTAATGGCTGCACGATAGATGTGGTTTTGGCTTATTTACAGTATTAGATTGTACTCACTTTGACACTGCAACCCTCCCTCGTACTATCAAAACATTGCTGGACCCATCGAGGGTGGGTGCGAAGGCACCGGACTCAGGAGGACGACACAGAAAAAAAAACACAAAATGAATGGCCAAAATTTTGTGTGTTACAATGAAAATTAAAAAAACATATAATTCAAAAGTATAAAAAATATTAAGTTACATATAAAAAAAATTAAGACCTTTACGGACAAAACGGGCTGTTGACCGATTGTGAAAAGTTGTGATATTTATCAATATATTTATTGAACGTACCTGGTTCATGTTATCAATAAATCTTGTTTTTTTTTTTTTTTTAGATAATGTTAAATTATTTTTATTCGCTCCTGTCTGAGAGCACACTTAATAATGATTTGGGATACAAGTTAAAAAGTCATATAGGTTTCCTTAGCATGATGATGCAAAACGTCCAGCAATCCTCTCGATTGTAATGATAAGTATTGTTTTTGGCGAAATGTTAACACCCCTGCCAACCCATACACGTACGGTGGTATTGACCCACTCGCACGCCCATACACGTAAGAGGCCTATGAAACATTCAATTACACCGTAGTTTTCCTTGTTTGATTGTACGTTATAAAATGTATTTTTAAATTTTATAATACATTTTAAAAGTGTTTATCCCAGGTGGAACCAAAAAGTACTAACATTTTAGTTAATTTTCACTGTACATCAACGTTGCACCTTTTATAATCGAAACCTCGTTGTTATATTGCATTTATAGTTTAATACTTAGTTGACAGGAATGTTTTATGTAAGTTTAATTAATTTCAGAATTTTATCATATCAAGAAAAAAAGTTCTTATCAATTTCCTAAAACAATGTTTTCTTGGCTTCTAGAGGTTGTAAAATTATTTACTTGGTCACGTTCATTCCGTTTATAGTTATGATACATAACTTTTATATGCGTAATTAATGCAGCGATTTTATACTAACTTTAGTATATTTAAATTGATCTATTTAATGTGATTTTTAATTTATTTAAATCAATATAAAATAAATTAAATGGCAATTAAATACCGTACACACTTTGAATCGCTGTCATCTCCAAGTGCGTGGTCCATTTGAGATTAACTTTGTGGCAATGTATTCTATTAATAAAGACCTCTATTTTGATATCCATATTAACATATGCGCGTATTAAAGATTTTGTTAGTACTCCAAGCGGGCCGTACTCAGGAAGGGATGTAATTATACAATTGCGCCAAAAAATACAATTTTATATCTTGTTTTGTGCTGAGTTTTAATGCTGCATCTAGAACGGTTGAGAAACATTATGCTGTATCAGGACTTATTTTCCATTCTGTATAAAGTGTCAGCGTAGGACCTAGGGGGCAAATATTTTCAACATATCGATATATCGCAAACAAAATATCGCTCTAACGATAATATCGAGAGAAAAATATTGATGTATCGGGTAACCGATATATCGAATTTTAAATGATTTATCTTTGTACAACTATGCACTAACTCTTATGTCAAGACCAAAAATACACTCATGTTTTGCTGTCACTATTTAGAATAGCTTAATGAATGTAAAAATTAAATACATTAATCTACACGAAACAAGTTGTGGTCTGTGATATTGAATGAAAAAATTCAAAATAAGATTAGCTATACCTTTATTTACTATGTTAATGATAAAATAATTATGTAATAACAACGTTATTTTTGTTTTTCACATTTAAAAATGCCTATTAGGTTTCTTATAAACACTAAAAATTAAACAAATCAATTAAATAAGGAATTCAAATTAGACATCTTAGCGTTGTCAACTCACACACAACTTCATTTACCCGTTCCACCCACTGGTCTACAATAAACTACAATTTAGTGCGTTAACCTCACTTAAAAAACGAAATACCTCACTTACTTTATTTATTTCAATGTTAAATCTATGCATAAAAGGCAATTTAAATGCGTTTTTTCGAATCGATTATTTGAAGAGAGAGAATTATGGCATTATAAAGTGATATGATATATCGGACCAAAATATCGATATGTCCGATATTATCGAAAGGAAATATCGATACTAATATATCGGTATATCGAAAAATATCAATCGATATTTCCAATATATCGACGTATCGTTGTCATCCCAAACTCTATCTGAAAGTGTATCATTGGCAGTGCCAATTGTATAATAATCAGCTCTCAATTAACGGAAATTGAATCGCCTATTCTTAGAAGCCCGATGACTGACGAGTTTAATCGTTCATGGTAATTGTCGAGTGATTCATTCTCATCGGCGTTCGCAGAACCAAGTCAATCAAACCCATTAGATTGGTCGATCGGACCGGTTCCACCCAGTCGTAATTATGCACTTCTCAGTTTGACGATGTGGCTACCGTTGAGTCGGCAGAACCTCATTCTTTATCGCCACCACTCGACATTTATTGTCATTATTAGCTTTTAATTATCTTCCAGTGAAACATTAAATGAAACAAGTCATTAACCAAGACCAGTTTTTAAGGTGTGTGCACAATTTGCATATCTGAACATTCTCTAATGTAAATTTACATCGATTTCATGTTTATTATTATGGTCAGAATTTGATAAAACCGGTGGAAACATTATATCGCAATGAAAAACAGTTAATGAGTTAATACATTTTAGTGTTAATAATGGAGAACGAAGCGAAGATTATGGGAAAGATATAACTGATCCAAAAGATATTGCCATGAGTTTAACTCATACTTTCTAGGTATAGCACCTTAGGTCAAACTTTACCAAACATCGCATTTTTCATTACCTACATATACACATTTACTCAACAGCTACATTTACAAAGTTATATTTTTTCTCGCCCACTTCACAGCCCGAAGTCCAAAACATTATGAATTCATTGAAAAATAATAAAGCACTCGGTATCGATAACATCAGTTCTGACTTGCTAAAGCAAATGTATGCATATTTAATTAGTGTTCTAGTTTAGTTGTATAATTTTAGTTTAACATCTGGGGAGTTTCTTAAACGCGTTATCGTGGTTCTCTCTTCAAGAAAGGAGATGTAAAACAACCACACAGTTTCCTTCCTATTTCATTATTGTCCATATTCGCAAAGATTTTTGAGAAAATTGTAAAAAATCGGCAAGTACAGTTCTTAAACAAATATAAATACTTGAGCAAAAATCAATTTGGATTTACAGAAAAAAATGTTAGCTGAACTTGCACTTATTACGTTTTTAGAAGATATTATCAGGGAGATAAATGTGCAGTTATATTCACTGACGTAACAAAGGCTTTCGACACAGTTATTTTGGGATACTAATAGAAAAGTTGCAGATGGCTGGTATGAGAGGTATTCCCTTAAGATGGTTTTCCAGTTACTTATCTGAAAGAGTTCAATGTGTCAAAGTCGGAAAGACCATGACTAGCTATGGTAAAATAAGTTATGGATTACCACAGGGTTCCGTTCTTGGACCGATTCTTTTCTTAATTTATGTAAACGATTTGTGCATTGGAAGTTTTGTTGGTCGGCCTATTGCATTTGTAAATGGTACAGAATTTATTATTATAAGGATATACAGGTTGTTCCCAAATTAAGTTCCAAAACTTAAGGTTATGATTCGTAGGGTAAAAATAATTAACCGTTCTTATTCATATAGGTCGTAATATGCTTCGTTTTCAATATTTACCCCCTGTATATGTATTATTTTTAATGAACTTCAAAATGATTTGCAGTTGGCGAGGCTTGGTTTGACAGTAATTACACGACATTGAGTGATAAAACCAAATACATGATTTTTAGTTAACGGGAATATATCTCATTTCCAAATCCTATAATTTACCATGAATTTTCGTACAGTAATCAAAATATAAATGTTTGTAATTTTTTTCAATTAGATAAAGTAAAAAGCATAAAATATTAGGGATTACTGATAGACGATATCTTATCTTGAAAATGTCATAATTGAAAGTTGAAAAAGACCTTTATGTTGGTTAAAGATAACTTATCTTGAAAATGTCATATTGATAGTTGAAAAAATACCTTTATGTTGGTTTAAGAATATTTTATTTTTTATGACTGTTCTGCCCAAAAAAAACCTACTTTTTTGCATACCACGATCTTATTGGATCTAAAATAAGTTACGGGATTGTGTGCTGTGGGGGGGGGGGGTTGCTACCTTACAATATTTTACCCGATTAAAATTTTACAAAAGCATTTTGTACGTTGCATAAGGGGAAGAAACATTGGAACACTCATGGCCAACTTTTATGGAACCGAAAATTCTTCCACTCCGCAGTCTTTGCGTGGAGCTCAGCTAATAATACGACAGTAACATTTAATTATGATGATGAGAACACTTTTTGTTCCAGTTACTAAATCCAATCTAACCATACACCAACATTTATTCTGTAGTACTGCACCAAGATTATTTAATGTTATAAACAAAGAAATTGGTGAGTATTTAAACTTGGCACAATGTTTGCGGAGGTTAAAGTTGTGGTTGTTTGGTTTTTGATTTTCCAAGATTTTCCAAGAAAATCTGGAAAACCTCTTACAAATTATAAAATAATAGGGATTTTCCGTTTGCCCTTAGAACTTGGTTTATGTTGTAGTCAACAATAATTGTGTTGGGCTCTAGTATATTTATACACTTCTCTTCTGAAACAACGTATACCAATATAATTTTAATCCATGTGTTTATGTGTGCATATTATTAAAGTAGCACAGTGTATTTAATGAGAAAATATTAAAATGCTATAATTTTAATGTTAGCTTAAATCAAAAGTTATACTAACACAGTTTTAGCACACCACTAACTGTACAAGCTGGTGTACCCCAAGGATCAGTGCTATCAGCTACCTTATTTTTAGTTTTTATAAACGATTTACTGGAACTATCCTTTCAAGGTCAAAAAAGTGCTTTTGCGGACGACATTGCTTTTTTTTATTCAGAGAAAAATATTAATGATATCTGGGAGAATATAAATAAAGATTTAGAACTATTAAGAGTATGGTGTTGTGAGAACAAAATGATAATTAATGTTAAAAAAACAAGATATGTAAATTTTAGTTTAGTTAATAGTTTTGAATTTCCTGCAGAGTTAATATTTCACAACTTGAGTTGTGCGTCAATACGTTGCAAATGTGAAGTAATAGAAAAAAATAATTGTTTTAAGTACCTGGGTCTTAACTTAGACGAAAATCTAAATTGGCAACCCCACATTTCATTATTACATAAGAAAATCAAACTTTCGATCAGAACCTTTTATTTTTTGAAGAATTTTTGTGAACCCAGTCTATTACGAATGCTTTACTTTGCTCTAATAGATTCCAGGTTACAATACGGTATACAATGCTGGGGGGGAACTTACAAAAACTATTTGGAAAAACTCAGAGTATCCCAAAAACATATTGTAAGAATAATACTCAACTGTCGCAAAAGAGAGAGCTCCTACCCTTTGTTTTGTCATCTGAAAATATTACCCATTAACCACTTATTTGTGTACAAAGTCTTAAAATTATTTTATATTAGAAGTGGCAACACTGGTACAGAAAACCTGTCTTACCAAACAAGAAGTAATTTCCAAAGAATATTTAGGTTACCTAAAGTCAATAAATCTAATTTTAAACAGTCTTTTCAGTATGTTGCTCCTAAGTATTTTAATCAATTGCCACGTTATATTAAATCTTGTTCTAACTTAAATTCGTTTTTAAATCAAACAAAACATTGGCTATTTTCTAATGATGACGTGTCCTTTCTAAATGCTACTCTTGCATAATTAATTAATTAGATATATATCTTTTAAGTTTACTACCTGCCTACTCTAGTTGTTTATTTGTATATACTTTGGAAGGAGTCTTATATGATATACTGTTTAAGCAAGTAGGCCTATATGATATTAATTATTAAAGTAAGAACTTTAATTACTAATTGTAATTTTTCCTTTTTAAATTAATGTTATTATGTTATAATTTTTATTACTATGTTTTTTGGTTCTTTGCTTTAACACAGGCGCCACGGAGTGCGAGTTTTTTATTTTTGCTGCTGGACTCACAATTAAATTGTTTGTATTGTGCTTTTTTTAGAATTAACGTTGGGCACAAATACTGGATACTGTGGTCAACTTTCTATTCCTACATTGTCATTGTTTTTGTGTTTTACATTTTTAAAGGAATAAATTTTCATTATTTCAAAAAGTTGTGTTTACTTCATTCTTATTTGTGTTGACGGATACCTCACTTGAAAATTAATATAAGAGTATCTATCAATTGAGACTTTTTTAATCTTGAAGACTAAGTAGGCCTGAAATAAAAGTTGGCACAATGGCGTAGTGGTGTAACCCAGCTACTTGGGGGCTATGTTTTGTGGAGATAGGCTTTGTTCTTAGTCCTCAACACTGGCATGGTGTCCGTTCTACGGTTACCATATATATATATGAATAGTACTAAAGAAGTGGGATTGCCCATGTTGGATGATGGCCAGAGTATCTGTGTCAGCTGGAAATCGGATCAATACTACGTGGTTCGGATTCCACTTTAATACGTAGGACCCTTAATTATTGCCCTGGCTACATGGGGTTATTAGTAAATGGCTCTTTATAAGGAACATTCAGAATATACGGCCATATCTTGATTATTGTTGTCTTAAAAATATTTAAACTAATTGTTTTACTGTACTGCACGTGCTGTGATACATTTCCTAAAATATGTATTAGAGCTGTTCCTGTTAAGACTGACTTTTCTTGTTTGTGAAATTAAAATATTGTACAATGAAACTTATTCTAGCATTTACTTAAACTTTTCCCAAGAGTCAGTGCTTTTTTTATCTAACACAGCGTTTAAAGAGGTAAGAAATTCCTATCGTTCTCAAGTGGCCTAAATTCCAACTCTTTGGAATAATCAAAATAATTTTTGAATAATAATATCTCTTAACAATATAATGCACTATAATCAAACTTAGTTGCAAGACTATTTGGGTTTCAATTCAGATTTGAAATTGTGATAAATCTATTATGTACAACTAGCGACCTATCGCTTTCATACAAGGATTTGAGAAGTTATTTTAAATAACCATGACATATATTTTCTGCGATCTTTTTTAGTGCTTTTATGTTTTAAATCTCGCTCACCTTATGCAAATATTAGGTCTACACGTAGTGGACAGTGTCCATGTCATATATTTTTTCTTATTCGGAGAAATATTTTTGCCAACATCTTTCTCACAATACAGCAAAGTCGGCCAAGTCTCATGTCGCAATCGGCACCTGTTGTCGTTTCACGTATTCTTGTCGGCGAAAGTGTCAACGTCATTAGACGGTTTGGGAAGTGGTATTGCCTAAACATACCTCTAACTACGGAAGTAGGGGAAAGTAATGATTTTATGTCATCGACTGCAATTTATTGTTCCGTTGAAATCCATTAGGAGATGCATAATTTATAACGTGCGATATTATGATAATATATTATTAAACAACGGCGCGATATTATGATTGTTTTGGTGTATGATTGTCAAATAAAATAAACTCTTGACACAAACATTTTTGAAACCTTCACCATCCAACTTTTCTATTGAACAAGTAGGCCTGACATTGTGAGGTGACTGTTTGACCTTGCTTCATTACGTTATCAAAATGTAATCATATTTAGTGTATAAACAGCGCTGTGACTAGGTAATTAAATATCTTACCTTTTTACTCGAACTCAAATCTGTACTGCCAGAACAGTTCTTCATGTCTTTATATTCCTTATTTTAAAATTCAGCAGATATCGATAAAATAAGATAACATAAACAATAAACACAAAAAATTGTCCATAAGAATCGTAGTTTAACATTTTGAAATGGTATTCTCATTTCCCCGTAAAACACGAACAATGTTGTAAATTTAGTGATAAGGCCTGTTTTTTTTTCTTAGGATTTTCTACTGATAGTGTACGTTATTTGTAAGTATGTACAAAAATAATTTGTATGAAATATGAATATTTGCACTTTTCTAAGCAATGAGAAGATTCTTGTCGTATTTATTAGACAGTGACAATTAACAAATAGAAGATCTACAAACGTTTTCCTACCCACTTCTCTAATGATTCCTGCTCACATTTCTAGGGATACACCCCTTCAGCTCAAAGACTCCCTTAAGATTAGGCCTACTACTCTTCATATTTATAGCTCGTAATTTGTAGGGGAAACATCTTTTTTATACTCTTCTTTAATTACTGCCCACCTACATCTCTTCTTTGCAATCTATGTGTATATTCTTTTTCATTTTAGACTTCGTTAATGTTTACCCACCCACTTCTCTAGGTACGCTGTCTAGGAGTACATCCCATTTACGTTACGCTCCAATAAGACTAACTACCCAAATATCTTGCTCACGTTAACTAGGAGTACCCTATTCCCGTATATTGTCCCTAAGATTACCCTGCCACCTTACCTGTTCATGATAACTAGGGTACACCCCTTTCCCTTGGATACTCAATTAAGATTACCCACCCACCTCTCCTGCTCACACTCCTGATGTGAGCCCACCAACATCTACTCACGATGTCTCGGAACTCACTCTTTCTTCTTAACAACTTCACTAACCCATCCACCACTCATGCTCTTCATAATACATCATGTTTCCGTGAAAATCTATTCATATAATGAATACAAAAAAGTGTATTCCCTAGCCATCTTGAGCAGGATAGGTGGGTGAGTGTGCAGAGGTGGGAAGTATTCATAGTTATCGTGAGTAGACGTGGCGAGCTCCTAGGCACCTTGAGCGGGAGATGTGACACCTTGCGGTCCCACCTAACCGTGACCTCCAGCCGTGGACTATGGCACTGTGTCACCTCGCTGCCCACTAGCCTCACTCTGCTCTGCTCCAGATGGCTTGGGGTGGCGCCGTGGACCGGTTCAGGAATGCGACCGGCGCCCATCGGCCAGGTCAACGGCCTGTCCGGCTCAGTTATCACTCGTCACAATTTTCCTGCAAACACGCAGGTCGCGGATATATATCGAGACAACTCGACAGACACGTTTTTTAGGCTCCAGGTTGGATGCCACTGTGCCTCCGGCCGCTCCTCTATCGACTCCTCTGGGCTTGGACAATGTAGTGAGTCCGAAATGTCGGTCAGGGGATAATGGTCTGGTTGCATTGCTGATTTGAAAATTATCTTATCTGCTTATATACTGCACTAGTCGACAGCCCTTGCTTCGCTCCGGGATGATTCCTACCCTAGCTTACACTTAGAATCGATTCTATACAAGTTTGCCGCATACGAATCTTACTATATTTTTCAAGTCACTGTTCTAAGAAGTACCATGTATTTATATTTATGAGAAAGTAATATTATTTTCAACGATTCTTGAACTGTATTCAATATTGCTTCTTTATTATCACAACCACCTTAACAAATAACTGTTTTGGTGTGAACGGCAAGTGCATCTGCAGGTTGAGTAAACATCTGCAAAAACAAGTATTGGCATACCTCAAGCTGTCGTCATGCGTAGAACGGTTTCAAACTTGTCATCCTGAATTTTACTCCATGAGCTAACCCAACCTGAAAAGAGCGCAATGGGCAATCATTAACTATGTGATCCTTAGTTTAAGTTTCGGCTCCGCGATTACATAGCTAATAATCATTTGCCCAACGAACACATGAGACCTACGTGTTCGTAGCATTTGCCCAACGAACACATGAGACCAACGTGTTCGTAGCATTTGCCATCCCCCACATACCACTTACATTTCCAGTTGCAGCATCTTACCATACCCGCGTGAATGCTATTCAACATAGTCCACTCCTTGTGAAGAAGTTATATTCCTTTTATGATAGTCATAGGGTCTGATAGAAGAAACTTGTTCCGACCGTAAAACGTATTCCAAGTGCGCCCAGATGCTTTCTGGCAAAAACGCGTTTGAAATTAACTGGGAAGCTATTCGAAGAGGTGGCTTTCTAGATTTACGTTGCCTAACATATTGTGGGCCATTTTTCAAAATGTGGAAATTCGGAGTCGATAAGATCTTTTTAAACTCTCTGAATAGTGCCTCTTAGCGTCTTTTATCCAAAGGGTCTATGTTACGAAGATATATTTATAAAACATTACACTATTAACTGAAACATAGCTTCAGAGTGGTAGAAGTTATAATTTAAAGAAGATATCGCAAGAATATTTCGTTAATTTATTCACATAATTTTACAAAACATAAATTGTTGTGACATTATCTTCCTAGCTGACATCTAACTGGGAAATGTTTTTTTCATATTCCTACTTTATTAAAATCATAATATGTTTAATATATGACAATATATGAATGTAGAAAATGTTATCTTCTTCTTGATAAAGATGATATTGACGATGTACTTATGATACTTCAATAAATTTGTTTCTATGCTTATAAATCTCTTAATTTGTTCTATAGTTATAATAAATCTGCCTCTATGTTTATAAATCTTTTAATTTGTTCTATAAGTCAGATTTGTATTTAAATTTGAAACTTATCTCTTTATTATTTGTTTTTTTCTAATCTTAAAGTAAATTTAACTCCTGTTTCTCCTCTTTGTTAGTAGGCCCCTATAATGTAATGACACTGCAGGGGGCCGCTAAGTTTTACTAGCTAATTTTAGACTGTCTAGTGTAAGTTTTTATATTTATTTATTTTGTGCTTGTCATCTCTACAAGCAAGTTATTCCAAGTTTGAGAATTGTTATTTTTGTATTTGACTTTTTACTGTGGAGAAATATCTTCTTATTCTTAAATACACAAATATACAATATATTATAAAACAACATCATTGCATTGTATTATTTCCCCTTTTAATTGGTGTTGGTACCATTGTTATAATATACTATATATTATACATAAATAAACTTTGCAGTATACACCAGCCCTATAGCTTTTATAAAATATTTTCTTGTTAAAAAATAAATATTACATTTGTACAACATTCACATATCTTTTGAAATATGAACTACATTAATATTAGTAAATCAAGTTATATATGTAATAGAATATAAATAAAATACACTAGTATAACAATAATTAACAATCATCAACATAAGAATATCATATAACATAATTTTAAAACATAACTAAAGATATAACAACAAAAAACAAAATAAGAAAAATACGAGTAGTATATCTAAGAAACCAAACGATTCTGAAATTCTTATGGAAATAATACAAATCTGACATAATTGAAACAGGTAAAGTTAAGAAAACAAACGGTGAACAAGAAAGGAATACCTAAAAACTGAAAGAAGAATTGAATTGATAAATCACCCGGATAATCATTTAAGTGTCTGTAGTTAGGGACCGTCCCTAAATTACGTAACGCCTGAAGGGAGGGAGGTGGGTTTTTGGCAGCGTTATGCACCGTTACGTGGAAGGGATGGGGGTCATAAGCAGAGCTACGTAACTGTTAAACCTCTACGATTTGTTTGAATTCATTCACAAAATTAGATCTTTTTTCCCTAAAACAAAAGATTTTAAAGTTACTAGTATATTCGATTACAGGACAATTCGTCCCACGGACATTTCGTCCCCAAAGAAAAATGCGGACATTCCGTCCCACTCTGTGGCGTGTCTACCTGGGTCGGGTTTGATAATTAGTCTCCAAATATTTCTAAACGGACACTTCGTCCCACCCTGAGAGAACCGAACCTAACCTAACCTAACCTAACCTAACCTAACCTTTTTACAACCCTTCTCTCAGGTGGGACGAAGTGTCCGTTTAGAAATATTTGGAGACTATTTATCAAACCCTACCCAGGTAGCCGTTCCACAAAGTGGGACGAAATGTCCGCATTTTTCTTGGGGGACGAAATGTCCGTGGGACGAATTGTCCGGACACCGTATATTCTTCCCTTATAAGGAAACAAACGGAATTAAGTCTAAGAAATTACTATCATAAATCAAAATATGCATGAAGTGGATGAAAAAAATTAGAGGGGGAGGTTTAGTTGACAGCGTTACGTAATTGGGGGGGGGGGGGGGTTAGTTATACCGTTACAAGTCCGTTACATGGGGGGGAGGGGTGCTGAAAAGACCGATTTTAGCGTCACGTAATTTAGGGACGGCCCCTAAAAGTATTTTTCAAATCGACTTCTAAGCTTAATAATGAATAAGCTCAAGTAAACAATTTACCAAGTTATTTTGTTAACAGTTTTAAGCTATGCAACTTTATATGAAAAAGTGTCCTTAGAAGGGATCCTCACTCGTCATACGAAATTTCATTAAATTTTTCATAAAAAATGCTCATTTATGTGTAGCAGCAAATAAGCTTTTTCAAAAGCACACCATAGATTGTCATAGTTGATAAAGCAACCTTGACATTGCTCTAACTTGTGCGTTCATGACCGCCAATACAGTTCATCAGAGGGAGCGGAGACAGGAAATGCAATTTGTTCTGAACTGACCTTGGCTGCGATGATGTGTATCTTTTATCTTTTGACAGAATATAATATCAATCGAAAATTTAGTTTGTTTTTCTGTATTTGGTATTCTTACATTATGCAATCTTAAGTTAACGAATGTTCACAGAAGTAAGAGAACTCTTTTACAACTTTACCGGAACGTTAAGTCTGTCCCGAAGATAAATAATGAATATTATCTTATTTGCTTGCTTGAAACTCTAGGGGTTACTAGAGATAAGAGACTTTTCTAAAAACCTAAGACCCTTATGGAAAGTTGCGTATTGGTGGTATAATAATTACACTTTTTTTAATAACAGGATAGGCCGATCTCCTTTCCAACCTTACTTATACCCATTCCTCATAGACTATTGATCTGTACAAGGAACTTATCAGACAGAGTAAGGGGGAGAATCAGTACAGTGCAAGGTGAACATTATTGACAAAAACCAACATTCTACGCCAGGATCGAACCTCTGCAATCTTTTATTCAGGTACAAAGTCCTGGCGGCTTCGACTGCTGGGTCATTGGCTTTCTCGAGTAATAGTCAATGCTTAGCCGTATACAATAGTATCGACCCACCCACCCAACCTCCCTTAGACGTACAATGTGTCTACTACAAAGCACACTTTTGTTGAGGAGAACACTGACTTAGAGGGATGATTACTGTAAATTTGTATGAACCGATTTATTTGTGAGCTTTTGTATGCTTTTAAGACATCTTACTTAAAATGAACAGGAGTTACTTGGAGCTAGCAGAACAAAAACTTCGCAATTAAGCAAGTAGATGATGATGGAACTGGGTGCTCCTTTCCACAGAGAAGAAGGAAATGCTTACTAGAAAGTCCCATTAACACCCCATGAAATTGGCTTCTTAGAAATACCCATTTAACTCCCCACAAAGATGACTTCTTAGAGGATCCCATTTAACGCCTTGTAAAGCTGACTTCTTAGCAAATCCCACTTTACTCCCCATAAAGGTGGCTTCTTAGAAATTCTAATTAAACGCCTTGTGAATTTGGCTTCTTAGAAAATCCAATTTAACTTCCCATATAGTTGGTTTCTTAGAAAATCCCATTTAACGCCTCACGAAGTTGGCATCTGGAAAAATCCCATTTAACGCCTCATGACGTTGGCATCTTGGAAAATCCTATTTAACGCCTCATGCAGTTGGCTTCTTAGAAAATCTCATTTAACCTCTTATGGAGATAGCTAATTAGAACACACCCCTTGTAGACGTAAGTAGACCCAAGTAAAAAATGTGGGCACTAGCTAAATAGGCTATAAGGAAGAAAAAAGTACAATACAATCTTTCCTCTGTCCTTTTTCGTGGTTGGTATTTTATGAGTAAGTAACAATATTATCAGAGGAAATTAAGAAATGTAGGCCTACACTGCACACGTTTGCGTGCGTTTAGCGGAGCCTTCATGTTGTTGACCTAAGCCATACATTATGTTGCGTGCCACGTACGATAAGTCACTGTGTACAACACGAGTTCACAACTCCCAATGCTCTGTGTTAGTTTACAGTTGCCTGACATGCAATTGTACACACATCAGCCAACGCCCTTTCTGTTTTATACCATCTAAAATTTGGTCAAAGGTATTTTTTATGGTGTGAAATGAGAGATAGAGATCAATGAACTGTTGTCTGAGAGCAAATATGGAAGTTTTATGTCTTATTACACTTAAGATCCGGACAATACAAATTATTTAAGAATTCAAAATATTTTAATGTATTTTTCACAACACTACTGTATTAAGTACTTTCCGATACAAAAATTCTCTTTCTGCTTGCAGACAAACCGTTTACAATCCTGGCACCAAGAAACGATGCCAGCCTCAACATCCCACTGGAGAAACTCAAGTCCCATCCAGAGACTGTCAAAAAGCTGCTGCTGGATCACGTGGTGCTGGGCCAACGACTGGACCTAGATATCGGCGCTGACTTGAGTTTCACTACCCTTGGTGGGCGCACAGTCAGTGTCCGAGCAAAGCATGGTATGTAAAGTGGTTAGAATACATATATTTTTTAAAATTTAAAGTATCTCATGTTTTTTTTTCTTGAAAGGGTCTGTCAAGGAGGATGGAAGTCATCACTACAGTAGTGCAGTAGTGAATGGGTGGGTGGGAGGGTTATCACATCTCTGTATATGTGGGGGTGGTGGAGGCCATCACTACTGTACATGTGTGGGTGGGTGGGAAGGTCATCACTACTGTATATGTGTGGGAGGGTGGGTGTCATGACTACAGTAGTGTCATGACTAAGTGGGAGGGGGTCATCACTGTAGTAGTGTATGGATGGGTGGAAGGGTCATCACTACTGTAATTTTTTTGGTAGGTGGCAGGGTCACCAACTGCATGTGTATAGGTGGGTGGTGGGTCACCACTTCTATACATGTATGGGAGGTTGGGCGAGTCATCACCTCTGTACATGTATGAGGAGATATGGAATCATCACTGCTGTACATGTGTGGGTGGGAAGGTCATCACTACTGTATATATGTGGGAGGGTGGGTGTCATGACTACAGTAGTTTATAAGTGGGAGGGGGTCATCAGGAAAGTAGTGTATGGATGGGTGGGAGGGTCACCACTACTGTAATTTTTTGGGGAGGTGGCAGAGCCATCACTCACTACTATACGTGTAATTGGGTCATCAATACTGTACAAGTGAGGGAGAGTGGGCGGGTTATCACTTCTTTACATGTATGTGTGGGTAGGGGAACATCACTGCTATACGTGTGTGGGAGGGGTAGGAAGTCTCTATAGAAGTACACAATAATCTCTATAGAAGTGTATGGATGGGTGGAAAGGTTACCATTACTGTACCTGTATAGGTGGTTGGCAGAATCAGCACTACTGTACATGTATGGTGGGCTGAAGGTCATCAATAAGTAGTGTATGAGTGGGTGGGGGATCATCATTACTCTATCCTGAGTCATTTTTTTAGGTCATTAATTTTCTTTTTATAATTCACTTGCCATGGCACCAACCGATTGAACTTTCAAGTGTCAAAAATAGCCTTCAGGCCCAAACATATAACACTTGAGATATGGCGTTTCTGGCTGAGTGTGAGTTTAGTTATATAAGCAATTGTTATATGCTTACCAATATTTTACAAGGGCACAAGCCTCATAACCGAACAACATCTACATTAGAGTAACCATCTTTTTTCTTTCCAAGAAGATGGCCGTATGAAAACCTATAAACAGAAGTTTATTCATAATTATAAATAAAATTGTCTTTCAATGCCAAGAATTGGAAAACACATTGTCGATCAAATTGTTAATTGTCAATATAGACTAAAAAAAAAAGGCCTTACATTCTTTATACACATAAAACAAAGCAAGCAGCCTAACTCTGCCGGATGTGCTTCTCGCTATTCGCTGAAAGGGTTAAACTTAAGCTGGATTATATGAACTTATTCAAATTGAGACGAATATTTTATGAACTGTTTAAGTGATGTACTATCTTCCAGCTTTAAAAGTGGCCTAGGAATAGTTCTGGACAGAGGTGGCGGAAGGTGTTTTGAGCAGGGGAGTCAATCGGGAGAAAAGTGAGGGGGTCTGGGGGAACCCCCCCCAGGGGTAGGAAAATATTTTAAATGAACACACGCAGAAATCACTTTTTACACTAACCTAGCACAAACTTAGCATAGAAGGGTGGTGTGTATGTACTCCAACGTCGTGGCGCAGCAGCTAAGGCTTTGGACTGCAGAGGACATTGTCCTAGGTTTAATCGCCAACTGATCTAGCTTGATCACTTAAGTTCACCCACAGGCCAGCACATGTTAACCGAGTGTGGTTTAAAAGATTCTGTATTAACATTTTAAAATACTACAAACAATATTAGATATATTTTGTTATTTTATATCTTACCATAGACTGAATATCTTCGTGTTAGTCTAACAGAGCAAATAATAGTATAACAGTCAATACCTAACTGCATTGCCGTAGCAGTAGTAATGAACTGTCAGAAAATAAAGGAATTTGAAAAATGAATCACCGATATTAGGTGGAATTATAAAAATTACACAGTGGTAACCAAAATTACATCAATTAATCTAATGGCTTCCTAATTCATAATCCAGTTATTTTATAAAATTTCAATATTTTTTTTATTGTACTTTAGTACAAAAAGAGATAAAAAATATAGTTTTGGAGACAGATTCAAACTTCAATAAAATTCACCATTTTTCACTGTCAAACATTTGATCTCTTGACTCTGAACACAAAGTCAATCATCGGTATAGATTACAGTATTTAAAAAGAATTGAAGACCACTATTTGGACATGCAAGAGGCTTTTGATTAGTTAGTTGAATGGGATCAGCAGATAATTATTGGCAAGGTTAACAATTTTCAGTACCTTGCAATTCTAGAAAAGTCATTAAATAAAACATTCCATTTTCATACAGGACTAATAAAGGTATTTAATTTGCATTATTTATGTAACTTTTCTCGATTTTCACTTTATTATTTAAGTACAGAATATTAACTGGCGATGATTGTTGTTTTCATTAAAACTGATTTCAACATAAAGTAAATAAGACCAATATACTGAATTAAAAAAATTAAAAATAATGTATAAACATTCTGAGAACTATAAAAATGCCAGGGGATAATTCAGATCAAGAATTGGCCCACTAACACCAGAGTAGGAGTAAACAATTACAAAAGAATTACATTATCACACATTTTCTGTACCACTGGCACTTTATTCAGGTGAATAGAGAGACTGACAGCTTCCACTACTGCTGGGTAGGCGGCAGTGGTGGGGATGTTTAGTGGTGGGGGTTGTACATCCATAGAGCAACACTCAGGTATTGATGCAGTTTTTTTCAGTTGGTATATACAAAGTTTGATGATGGGGGAGGGGTTGAAGGGAAGTGGTCTACTTATGATCAGATTAGGTAGGTCACGGGAGTTTGTTATCCAATGATATACTAATTCCATCCTTCTGAGTTGGGAACTATTGGCATGGAAAGGAAGGGATATGATTACTTTAGTGGTGTAACATTGGTCAACATTTTGGTTATGGAGAAGAGTATGGGCGGAGACAGGTTTTTCAGGATTTTGGACTTTGCAATCATGTCTATGGACATTCATGCATTTTGGGAGGGTATCACTGGTAAGGCCGATGTATTGGGCAGGACAGTGCTGGCACTGGAAATTAAATTGGTGGAATCACAGGAGTGGTTTCCAGGTATCTTGTAGGTTAAAGAGATAGTGGGACTGGTAAAAGTTATGGTTGGAAGATAAATAGGGCAGGTTTTGCAAGATTTCTTGATGAGGAAGCTCATCATGTGAATAATATTTCAATTAAGTGTTTTAATTGCTACGTACTAGTCTGTATAGTTGGAATTTTTTCAAACAATTTTAGTTATTTTTAAACCTCTAACGCTATAAGGTTAAATTTAGTTAATGAAGTTAAATATTATATTTACGTTTTAAAAACAAAAATACTTTGCCAGCAAACTGTTAAACTTACTTTGTTCCTCTTTTAGGGAACCTTGTAGCCAACGGTGCAAGAGTGACGAATCCAAAAGTGGATGTGTCAAATGGAAGACTGATTATTTTAGATAACTACTTATTCCCGGAAGATCTCACAGAAGACCACAGTTTTCTGCAAGACATGACTGAAGTTTTGTCCTTTTTACAAGGCGGAGTTAGGGTTTTCCAACATCTGTTAGCCCGGTCAAATGTGACCAAGCTTTTAAAACAAGGTGAGTACATATAAGCAAACATCATAATTTATGCAAATTAAGTGTTATACGAGAGTAATATAATTACTTACACTGTGCCAAATACAGTTACAACCTTGAAGGTGTTGTTATATTTAGTTTAGTTGTAAAATTAAAACATTTTATTAATAAGAGTGGGGTTATTGTTTCAGTAGAAGTTATTGTCTTTAAAATGAACAATAGTGTTTAACAGTAACGATGTGTTTAACGAATAATGAATCCAAATAAACGGTTAGAGCGGAATAAACAAACATTTTGTTAAAACATCTCAAATGTGAAAATTACTGTCAGTTAGGCCTACGGCATATAGATCAAGAATATCTCGTTGAAACATTTTAAATAGTCAATATTTTGTTAGCTGGGAAGCGTTATATGATGTTTTTAATGAATAACAAATCCTAATAAGCAGTTAGAGCGTTTTTTACGATTTGTTTTACGAATACAATCGATAAGAACGTCTTGCAATGGCACATCACTATAACACATACCTTTGTTATGTGTTCACGAAGACCACAAAATATGACCTCCCTATTAGGTAAATATTTTAGTAAATAGGGATTACAAACTTACCTGTTACCATGAACATTTTTATAGTCTTCCTCCATATAACTATTAACATTGAATATAGAAACAAACAGATAGACCAAGGCCATGCATTTGCAATAAACAAGCATCTGTGCTGCTATCTAATGGTGAACTGTCTCTTGGAGCACTTGGATGACTGTTTGATATGTCAGTATGCTGTTAGCTCAGCTATTAGTCACTTTAGTGTGTACTGAAGAGAGAAAGGGATGAAGAGAGTTAGAGACCACTTGTGTTACCTGTGAGAACAGAACAAAAAATTATTTAACAGCAAAGAAAAATTGGCTTCACAGGACCTATATGAGTGGACAGTGTTCTTTTTCCTATAATCAAATATAGTAATGAAAGAGAACAATCTAAAAAAGTTTATCAGGGAACCTGGTGGCTAAGTGGTAAAGCACTCGCATCTAGAGTTGGAAGCTGCAGATTCGATTCTTGCAGTGGTTGTTTACAAAGTTTGCAAGTCAAGTATTTACCTAGTGTTGATTCAGCAAGATGAGGAAAATCAGAAACTATGATTAGCAGCAAATTCTGTTCTGGAAGATGGAACAACAGCAAATGGGACTTGATGACCACCACATGGCAGGAACTGTTAAAGCCATCCGGCATGATTTGGTCCCTCAACACGCAATGTGTTACAAAGTTCAGTTACAGATTTACTTTGCACCTCTTAACACATTGTGTGCGGACCACTTGGATGCAAGGGGCGTGACTCTGGTGCAAGGGGCAGGACCCCTTGCTTACGAGTGGCTGTTAGGCGAGGATCCACCTTGTGTACCAGGCCCACGCCCCTTGCGTTTGAGTGTTCCGCACTCATCTGCACACAACGTGTTAACAAAGTTTGCCCTGTTATCATATCACATTGGTAAGGAACAGAAGTTTCATTAGTTAGAAATGAAATTTGTCTTTTGTTCTGATACTTCTTATGTCACAATGACTGTATTCTTTCTAATAGCAAAACAATATCAATAATATTCAGTCTCATTAAACATCTTTTCTTTTTATCAAAATTACACAATCCTACCACATTAATGTTAGAATACTGATCACCTACTATGCAATATCTGTTTCAATACGAAAACAAACTTAGATTAACAAAAATAAAGTATAGCTCTAAATCAATTAATATGTCGAAATTAAAAAAAAACTTATATTTTTTAGATAAACTATATAAACAGAAAAAATTAGCAACAATACTAAGTGAGGTACTAATAAAACTGAAACTCAATGAATTAGTTTTATTTTTATTTATCGTTACAACTATCTAACATAATTTTATGTTAGTTATTTTGGAGGTATAGTGCAAAAATTTTAGGCTTTTGTCACATTTAAGATTAATTTATGTTTTTTACAATTGATTGTGTTCGCTGAGATTGGAAATTTGTTCATACCTGAATGGGGAATGAAAAACTGAGCTTGAGATGCACAATGGTAAACAGAGTGCTGGGGCAAAAAGAAGTTGTTAGTTTGCTGACAGCTTGTACATCAGCTTTTCACGAATACACCTATTGATTCATAAGTTGTGTTCAATGATACAACGTCTCACCATCACTCCACGAGCTGTATAGTACAAGTTGAATATGTAGGATTATGGGGTTGATTCAAATTTACCTCTATTAAAGAAGTTACTGTGTAAGAAAATTTTACCTTGAAGACGAACTTAAATGTCAAAATAAAGTCAACAAAACAATGTGCAAGTATTCCCTTGCTTGAGCTTTCTCAAATCAAATCAACATGTCGAATCAGTAGTGTATTTTTTGTTTCAGAAGAGTCATACACTGTTTTCGTACCAACCGACCGAGCCTTCCAGAGATGGCACCCTATAGATTGGGGATTTTACCCATTCTCTGTGCCTGAGTTTACAGAGAACATTCTTGCTAATCATTTTGTGCCTCAAAATATCCGACAGGAACAAATTAAGGATGGACAGACATTTAAAACGTTGGGTGGCCAGGAAGTGGTTTTTCATAAAAAAGGTAACAGTACAGTGAATTAAATGACAACTATTAATACAGGTTGACTATTTGTAATTTGTACTAAATTTTATGATTTGGCAGTCTGTGTGTGATTTCTTAAAGTAAACATACACTTTGGCTTGAAAGAATTGAAATTATAGCAATGATCTAGTACCTACTTAAAGTTTTATAATTTTAGGGTTTATTTTAAAATACTTTACATGTAAAACACTATTTTATTTAAAAAAAGGAACAAAGGCTCAGGGACTGTCTCTAAATTACTTAACGCTAAAATCGGCTTCTTCAAATTTTTCCTCCCTCCATGTAACAGACTTGTATCAATTATACTGAAACTCCCTAAAAAATTATGTGACACTATCACCTACCCCCACCTTCAACTTTTTCCATTTATTTTCATGAATATTTGATTTATGATAAAGGAATTGTTTATACTTTGTTCCATTTGTTTTCTAATGGGGGAGAATATATTAACTTTAAAATTAAAAAAAAAAAAAATCTTGTATTTTTGAAAAAGGATTAAATTTTGTAATGAATCCAAACAAATTGTTGAGATTTAGTAGCTACATAACACTGTATAGAACCCCCTTCTCTCCCCAGTAACGGTGTATAACGCTACCAAAAACTCCCCCTCCCCCTTTTAGGTGTTACATAATTTAGGAATGGCCCTCAGGTAATTGGTAATTTTCATAAACTTTACTTGCTTTGTTTAATAGAAAACAGACGTTTTCTTAAATAGTTATTTTAAGTATATCTAAACAAAGGTTGTCATATTTTGTACCAAAAGGTTCTTACTCAACAATTTCTGTCATCATTTTTTGTTATTTTATTTATTATTATTACTTACTATTATTATTTTTGATGGTGTGATATTTTATAAGTTGTATTGTATACTATGAAAATTTCCATTGCAGAAGTTCACGGGATAAATAATGATATATTAGTGCTTATATTAATCAAGGTGCCCTTGGGGCACATTTGGGGTTGAAGATGAAAATCTCTGGACTAGTGAAAATTATATGAACTAATGTGGATCAACAGGGTTATCAATGTTCAGGTTTTGTAGGTTTTACAGGACTCTAATATAACATTAATAAGATGAGTGGACAGTAATAAAGATTGACTGATTTGTGCTGTTAGATGACAGCTGATAATCGTAATAGTTTTCAAATTCACAAATAATAACTAAGATGAAGTATAATATGTCAAAATTGATTTGAAATAAAAGAGCCTCAATTAATTAAATAAACACAATATCTAATATGTTGAAATAACTGATTCAGTACTATTTTGGTCATACGAACCAAACTACATGAGATACGGCAATCTCTTGAATTATTTGTCGATATATTCTTCTAAAACCCTCTAGAGTAAGTTGGTTACAACATTTTAGTCCCCAATGTAATAAGGTTAAAATATCATCAATCATTGAAAAATAAGAAATTAGTTAAAAGCTTTTAACCCTAGAAAGCTAATGTGTTGAAGAAGTTACGTTAAACCTAACGTATCGAAAAAATGATGACTCATTTATAAAATTGCACAAAAAGTTGTACAGTATAAGTAAACGTCACACAACACAAATATATTACAATACAAGTACAAAATGTACAAATATTATTGTAATCGATTTCAGTGAACCACGCTCATCTTCCTCAGACCAGAGGGATTCACAAAAGAATAGGAAATGGTGTTCAACAACTCAATTTATAGGCCTATGATCACGTGACCTCAATGGCTGGAATCGTCAAAATGGCGGCTGCTGTGATATTATTGGCTAATCCCTACTGGCTGTTAATTCTGTGCTTTTAATCGTTGAAAATATATTATTAAAAACTATTTCGGAATCAAAATTAACCTGTTCATTCATTATTTTATTACGATCCTTACATTCTTCTTTAAAAATAAATAACTCTTCCCAAGCATTCACAATCCTACCCTTCTTACAAACTTTTACAATATCTATGTTTTCATCTATTTTATCCAAACTGTGGGTACAATTCAGAAGGTGTTTAGCTACATTAGATCTTTCAGGTTTCTTATTTTTTAAAGCAGATACATGGTTTAAAAAATGCTTAAAATGCCCAGATGCTCCTGTTATGCGGTGCTGAAGCCAAGATTTTATGAGTTCAAAGTGTATGTCCATTGCAAAATTCCTGCTTGAGGTAGTTTTAGGGCTTTTTTTACCATGTTACATATGGAAATCATATACTCGTGTACCGAAATGTCATTTATACTCGATCAATCACCATCATCAACATCGAAATATTGTAAAATTTATTCAGTCCAACTCAACTTACTTCTTTCCATTTTGTAAATAATTAAAAAAAAATCTACGAAACACTACAACTAATTCTATACACTATAAAAACTACATCTAATATTTACAACACTTTTAAAATAAAACGATCATGAAAACTAAAGTATTGTATATCCTATGAGTAAAGGACAAAAACTACCACTTTGACGGCTGCTAAGCGACTGATAGCAATGCGCCTCTTGCTCGTTGAGCTAATTAGGATCGGAACTGGACGGAAGAGTTAATCTGATGTGCGCAAAGGGGTGTTTTTTGAAAACTTCAAAATCTAAGTCGTAGGAAATACGATACGTTAGCTTTCTAGGGTGAAGGATACTTTGAAAATCTCTTTTTAAGGTTATGCTATAGGGCACTAGTTTAATAATTAATGTAATGGGAGAGGTAGGGTATCAAAAAACGAACTGACTAAAACAATACACAAGAAAACACATACAGACACAATTCATATTTTCAGTGATACCATCATCTTCAAGTTAGGATAGAAGCTGAAAGTTTCAACTAAGCATGCAGTGTTGAAACTGAGTCAGTGTCTCTCTAATTCAGCACTGGTGGCGCAGTGCTGTAACCCAGCTACATGGGGACAAAGTGTTTGGGAGATTGTAGGCGACAAGTTAGATGCTCGGTCCTCTTAATACCGGCATGGCGTCCGCTTGATGGTTGCTATCGGCGTGGACACTACTAGAGAAGTCCATGTTGGGTGGTAATCATTGTGCTGATGTTGTGTGGAGGAGATAACTGAGTATCAGGCTTGTCAATTAGCTGAAAATCAGACCAGCACTAAGTGGTTTGGATTCCACGTAAAGCTGTAGGTCCCTTAGTTGCCCTGGCTGTTGGGCTATTAATAAATTGCCCTTTCTGAGGAACAGTTGAACTCAGATAGTAACCAGACTACACTCATATACACTCATCCTACACTCATATAACCATTCATATTCGTCTTAAAATACCAACAACGTTGTGTCGGCGTCTCATATGTAAGAATGTAAGAATCTGAATAAGGTGGTGACACTGAAAATTTGTGTTATATATTGTGTCTGTAATCGTTCTTGCGTACTGTATTAGCAGACTTGTCTTCTTAGGTAAGTTCGCTGATGCCTTATTTCCTATTACATTAGTAAATACTAAATAACTTTAACTTTGAAATCTAAATGTTTACAGATTGATGGCTGTAAAGATACATATATTCAATTGTATTTTCACATCAAAATCAAATTAGGGGAGGAAGAGTATTGCTAGATAACTAATATAAACGTATTTCTTAATGCTGCAACTTTGGTGCTCATTTCATATTTATCGGTAATTGATTAAGAACTATTTGTTATTTAATTGATATTTTTCTCTTACAGCTGTGGGTTTGACAGTAAATGGAGCAGACGTAGTGAAAGGCGACACTCCTGTAGCAAGAGGAAACATAATGTTTGTCTCAGAAGTCTTGTTTGTTAATGAATCAGTAGTTCAGAGGCTACACCAGAAGCACAGAGACAAAGAGACTCCTCCACTGCTGGCCTTCCCCTGGTTTGGAGCTCAATTCTTGTCCCATGCATTCCTGGCGCTGGAGCGAACACCTCGTTTCTCACACATTACACGATTCCTGAATATGGCAGATCTAGCGCCACACATCTCAGGAGCAGGTATTCTATACTTGTTTAGTTTACAAAAAATGTAAAACTATGTTGGAGATGTGGTAAATTGAAATAAATATCATTATTATTCTAGAAAGAAGTGACATCAACACTCGGAGAACGCTGGTTATGGCATTGAGGCGTGTTACTCTTTTGCTAGGTAGATACTCTGTACGGGGATGACCACCACATTACTGACTAGTCCGTGTAAACTCAGTTTCAACTGAGCAGCTGAGTGCCCTCTTCTGTTTATTCTGTTTCTGCTTGTACTGTCTCTCCCTAGCTTGTACTGATTGTTGAAACTTAAACTAATAATTGGCAACATTCTCTGGTTTAGTACGTGAGAGAAATATTCCCTTCTTTACTAAAAGCAAAGTATAATTTGAGTGTTTCTGATCGAGGAATATCTGATGAACGGCTCCTCCGAGAGGTTGCTTAAATATATAGTATATTGTAAAACTCAAGTGGCACGTGTATACCAAATTGATCTATTCCAGAAATAATGAACAAGTTGTAAAACTGTAGGATGTCACGAAGGTTTGGTAGTAGTTGCGTCCAAGTTTTATAAATAACTTTATTAGTACGCTCATTGAAAGTAATGTTGCAACTTGCCTTATGGACAGTTCTAAAAGTGAAGTAGCCTGCACTAACTGCTGTTTACATTTGAAAGCAACATCCCACGTCCACACGTGTCCTCCACCCTCATAACTTGGTGCAGCCTTTGACTGTTCTACCTTTCTTCCTTGCACAGCTACCTAACACCTCACAGCATGCTTTAGCTACAGTTACGGATAAGTACTAATGGTTTATGTGTGTGTGTGTGTGTGTGTGTGTGTGTGTGTGTGTGTGTGTGTGTGTGTGTGTGTGTGTGTGTGTGTGTGTGTGTGTGTGTGTGTGTGTGCGCATTTTTTTTGTGAGCGAGAGTAAGAGAGAGAGAGAAAAATAAAGAAAAAAACACATAAAACAGGGAAAGTGTATGCAGTGACAAGATTACAATTATGTGTTAATGATTATAAGAACTTGCTCAAATCTGCAGAAAGTAACTGTAATATGCATTTAATTTATATTTCTTCACTAATTGGCTTCGTAATACTCTTACTCCTGTGGCCACTCAAACCCAAGAAGGGTTTTAGCCTCGCCAACCAGCCGTCTCCACTCCTGTCTATCGTGAGCCATCTCCATGTCCGCTCCTATCTTCACCAGGTCACCCCTGACTTGATCATTCCAGCGTATTCTTGGTCTTCCCAGAGGCCTTGTTCCCGTTGGTGTTCCTGACCAGATTTTCTTCACTACCTTCTCTTCACCTCTTCGAATGATGTGGTCCAGCCATCTCAATCTCCTACTTCTGGCTAGAGCCACAATATCCGGCTTCTTATATAGCTCTCTCAGTTCCCTGTTTTTTCTAATCCTCCACTCTTCCCCTTCTTTTATTGGCCCGAATATTCTACGTAGGATTTTGTTTTCGAAAGTCACTAGTTTTTTCCTAGACTTCTTTTTTAAGGCCCAAACTTCTGATCCATAAAGCACTACTGGTTGAATCATTGCTTTGTATAGCCTTACTTTTGTACCTTTTGATAGTATCTTGCTTTTTAAGAGCTTTGTTAAACTCCAGTAGCTTCTATCTGCCGCAGCAATTCTGTGTTGAATTTCTATTTCTTCCTGGTTGGTGTTTGTTATTGTTACTCCAAGATATTTAAATTCTTTTATCTGTTCGAAATTGAAGTTAAGGACCTTGATGGGTGCTGGGCTAACGTCTTCTCTTCTACTTATTTTCATGTATTGTGTTTTCCTTTCATTGACTAACAATCCTACTGTTTTAGCATGTGACAAAAAATGTTCTA